>JAVJIF010005244.1:0-132610 GCA_038442645.1 Agave tequilana | reverse complement strand
CTGGCGGTTGACCGACCGGTCGACCGGACCCAGAGTCGGTCGACCGGGCGGTCCACCAATGTGCACAAGCCTGTGCACGTTGGCCAGGCACTTGGGGCGGTCGACCGGGCCAGAGAGCTTTGCTCTCTGTTTTTTTACGGTCGACCGACCGGTCGACCGCTGGCTTCCAACGGTCATTTTTTGACCGTTGGCGGTCGACCGGGCGGTCGAATGCCAGCCGTCAGAGCTGCCAGTTCAGCTCCAACGGCTAGTTTTCCAATGGGGCTTTAAATACCCCATTTGTATGGGTTTTTCTACAAGATTTTTAGAGCCAAAAATTTCTACTCTCTAGTGTTTATTTAAACAAGTTTTCAAAAGTGTTTTAGTGCCAAAAAGATCCATCTTATTTGTTTTAAAGTGCTTTGTTTTTCAAAGAAAATAGGTTTTGGGAATTAGTTTCTTGATCTAAAATTCTATATCTATTTGGTATTTTCCCAAGAGATTTTCTTTGATCAAAATACTTATTTTCCACACTTGAGCTATATCTACTATCCTATTCTATTAGGATCATTTATTTGTAGGAAAAAGGAAAGTGTTTGTGGTTGAGACATACGACCAAGTTGCAAACCCCTTCATTGTTGTATCCCTCTTTGGTAGAGGTTGATTTGGGTTGTGGGGTGCTCCCTCTTTGGTAGAGGTTGAGGTTGTTGTTTGCTCCCTCTTGGTGAGGTAGAGTTGGTGGTGGATTTGTATCCCTCTTCGGTAGCGGTGGATTGTGGTGTTTGTGGCCTCGGTGGAGGTTGTATTGGTTGGTTTGTGGAGTTTGGTACTCCGGTCTTCGGTAGACCATTGTATTGCCTCGGTGGAGGTTGTATTGGTTGAGAGAGGAGTTCGGTACTCCTAGTGGATTGGAAATCCTTCTCGGTGAAGGCGGGGACGTAGAGCTCGGTGCTCGAACCTCGAAACACATCTTGTTGTTTGCGTTTGATCAATTGGCTCTCAACCCTCTCTCTCTTTACTTTTGCGCATTGCATCATTCATACTGCCATATTATTTATATGCTTGTGTTGTGCCTTGCATTGATTCATATTGCCTATATCTATATGCTTGGTTGTGTTTGCTTGTGTGCCTCACTTGTGCTTAACCGCGATAGCTTCACATAGCGCCTCAACTTTTATTCAGAGGAATCAAGAGGAGTTAGTCCAGAGCCCTTCACGGGGAATTTGGCTACACTCGCTGGTTGCACTAAGTGTAGTTGCAAATTAGTTTTAATTTCGCATTTAGTTCATTAGATTAGCCGTACACCTATTCACCCCCCTCTAGGTGTACTTATAATGGTATCAGAGCCTAAGCTCCTGATATTTGGTTTAACCACCTAGGAGTGTGATCTTGGTTAGCTAATCTATCATTTGCATTTGCACATATATCTTGTTTGCACACACTCATGGATTTCTTGTCTCCTCCCATGTTCGATGTCTCCAACATTGCAATGTGGAAATTTAGGATGTCCATGTACCTAAAAACCCTAGGCTTGCATGTTTTCCTTGCCGCTACCAAGAAATACTATCTTGGTAACCGCAATCATATAGGGGCCAATACACTTGCCCTTGAGGCTATTAGAAGCACGCTAAACAAAGATTATCTTATGCTTGTTTCTAACTTTGATCCGCCTTTGCAGTGTGGAACAAGTTGACCACCTCCAAGCTACAAATGCCAAACATCATGGAGGTTGAATCTAGTGGAGACGAATCCGAACAACGATGCATATGGTCTAAGGGAATGACTCCCTTGAGGTACATTCGGATACTCAACTAGATAGTGCTAGCTCTTCATTTGATGATCATGATAGTGTGGATGCCGATGCTTTAAATGAAGAGTTATCTATTGTTTGTGAGAACCTCCTTGAAAAATATAAAGTTTTGAAAAAAAACTTGTAAATTAAATAAAAAAAAGATGATTTGTTTTCAAAACTTGAGTTGGTTTTGCAAGAGAAGGTTGAGATTTCTAATGAAAGGGATTCATTGAAATCTAGACTTGAACTTGCCCTAAAAGAAAATGAAGTTTTAAAATCTAAAAATGATTGTGAAATAATTTTGAAGAAAAATGAAAACTTGCCTTCAAAAATAATTTTGTTTTAAAAGAAAATGATTCTTTAAAAATGAAAATTGCTTCTATTTCTAAGGATTTAGAAATTTGTTTAAAGAAAAATGAATCTTTGAAAAATAATATGGATTCACATGTTTGCCATGCTAGGATAGCTTCACTTAGTTCACCTATTGCATGCTCCACTTCTTCTTTAATTAAAAATGATATATCTATGCTTAAGAAGAATATGGATTATTTGGGCTCCACTTTGAACCATTGTGTTTTGAGTCATACACGTTTGGAATCTTTGTTTCGAAAGAAACAAGTTCCTATTATGCATGCACACCCTCCACGGCATACACATGCTACGCACGGTCACAACCATCACACTTTGTATGCTCACGTGTATACTTGTACACATTGTGGACGTAAGGGTCACCTTACTAAATTTTGTTATGATCGTATAAATGACTCTAATTTAGCAAATAAATTTATTTGGGTTAGAAAAGGTACTAACCCCCATGGACCCAAAAGAGTATGGGTACCAAAGACCACCCCTATTGTATTTGATATAGGTGTGGGTTCTCGCATGACGTGAGAGTTGCGGCACCTTGAGGTGGATGCGTTCCAAGCTTCATGAGGACTATTTGGATGCATCACTTTCAAGGAAAGTTTGGTGGGAAGACCACCTTAGTTTGGAGAACTAGAGAGGTGCCTTCATCGGTTTTGGTATCGATCTTTAACTCCCATTTATGTTTGCATGTTTTTCATGTCTTTGATTCATAGCATGTCATGTTTTATTGTTCATTATGCTTATGCCATGTTTATTAGATTAGTGATATACATGATTAGTTATTTGAGACACCCAAGTTTAATATGGACCTTTATCTATGTGTTCTCACTTTGTTTTTAACTAATATGTATGTCCTAAATCTAATGCATATGCATATACATAATGATCATATGTTTGTTTATGACCTTTGTTTTTAATGCTTCATGATTTGAATATATGTTTAAATGTTAGTTTTCAGTAAGACTAGGATTTATACTTGTACATATAGTGGGCCACAAATAAATTTTTATATGTTTGAGCCTGAACGCTTATTTGTACCCATTAGATGTGCTAGTATAGTCTAGTTTTGATGATTCATGCATTTGACTTGTATTCCCATTTTTGGACATGTTTTATGATCATGTGTTTTCACTTCATGTATATGTCCATCTTGTCAAACTATTGATTATACATATACATCCTTTGAGCCACGTGCCTTAAGGCATATACATTTGTGAACTCGTTATGTTTTGGATATGTATGTATACTTTAGTTTGTACTTGACATACATATGCCTTGAAGAAATCAAGTTTTGATGATTTTCATGTTCTGAGGAATATTGAGCTTGAATGTCTATTTTCATGATTATTTGTGTCACATAACACTTGTACACTCATTTCATTTAAATTTTTTCATGATTATGTTTTTCATGAGTATGTATGGGCTTTATGGACTTCGAGTGTTTAGTGCCATGTGATTTACATGTATTTCATGAAATATAATTTTGTTTTATTCCTTACTTGAAGGATTTTGTACTAGTTTTCAAGATTTTTCATATAACTAGTTACGGTATTCTTCATTATGGTAGAAGTTTTCAAACATACTATATTTTTCAACCTATTTTTGAAAACCCCTACCTTCCAAGGGCGGTTGGATGGGAGACCATGCACATGTTTGCTTTATAGTGAAAATCATTTTAAACTTGAGCATGATTGGGTGGTAGGTTATATGAGTTATACACCTGATCTTATTATTGTTGTTTCAATTGGTATCATTGGATCTTTTCAATTGGTATCAATGTTGACATTTCTTGTATACTCATATATATTTTTTGTATCTATGCTTTCACTTCAATTGTATCAATTATGATTGGTATCTAATTTTTCATACATTATATGTTTATGCTAAAGCTTGAATTTTTAATGACCATCATGTTTCAATTGATTAGTTTTCAATCGATATTTTAAACACAAGCTTATGCATCTTTTTAGTTGGTATTTCATAAAGGGGAGAAATTTGTATTTTTATCTTTCAATTGGTATTTTGTTTATCGTTGATTTCTACTCCCACACTTTATTATGTTGAAAATTGATTTTATTTTGATATCATATGCTGTAAATGACAAATACTTACAATTGGTATCTTTTTGTATCAAGATGCTTATTTGAATACTTTAAATTGGTATCAATGCCTTATTTACTTTCAAGTGGTATATGTTTTACATTCATTTGGTATCCAAATGTACTACTTTGACATATTTTTAATTGGTATCAAATTTATTTTTTTGAGAAAATTTGAAATATTTTAATAAGAAATATGAAAAATGTTTTGATTTATATTGCCTATATGCAAGGGGAGCTTAACATCTCTTCTACATATAGATTCTGTTGTGTGTATCCTATATTGAGGAGCTTGACAACTCTTCTTTATGTGGTACACGTGTGTAGGGGGAGCTTCACATCTCCTCTTATACATTACATATTTTGTGTTATGTTAATTAGGGCTTGTCATCCTTTCTTCATGTAATGCATATATGTAGGGAAGTTAACTTAGCGTCTTCCTCTTCATGAATGTATATCGCATATATTCTTATTATTGATTTGTTTGACCCCTTAGTTAATTCTTTGTTTCGGACAAAAGGGGGAGAAGAATTTATTGATTTATTTTTACTTTGACCCCTTGTTGATGATTGACAAAAGGGGGGAGAAGTATTTGGTATATATATGCATGTTTTTGGAAAACGGAGTTATGTTTATGCATATATATTTTGTGTTTGCAAATAAGAGAAAAAAATTGATGTGTTTTATGTTTATCTCCATGCATTTGCATACATGTTCATGAGCCTTCATTGCATATTTTTTATGTTTCTTCCTATGCATGAGTTAAGGGGGAGCTTCTTTGAAGCTTAACTTTAATCCATGCATATATAACTCCATGAGTTTTGTCATCATCAAAAGGGGGAGATTGTTGGCCCAGAGGCCTTCCACTCTAGTTTTGATGATGATTAACTCATGTAGTTATGTGTACTAATAATCTTGTAATTTTAGTTTCAGATCATTAACCAAGATATTAGTTGGTGATTTGCTTCAGCTAAGAAGTTTTGAAGCCTTTCCAAACCGTGATCATGATATGCTTACAAAGGAGTGGTTTGGATCGAGTCGACTTGAAGATGGAGATCGTCAAGAAGACTTAGGTATCCTAGTTTGGTTTGTGTTTTAGATCCATGTGTAAAGATTAGATAGTGTGATATGCTTAAGTTCACAATAGACACGTTTCATGTTTTGGATTCATTTTTTCGGTTTTTGGTTTAACCGATATTGGTTTTCATGAATAGATAGATTCAAAACAAGTTTACATTGTTTAAACGTATATTAGATATGTTCTATATACATACATGCTTCATTTCCTAGACAAACTTATTTTGACTTACCTATTCATGTGGTTTAGGTTTTGTATTTTCAACAAAGCATATTTTTGGTATTAAAAGTCAAAAACATGAATATATATATATATATATATATATATATATATATATATATATATATATATATATATATGTTTCTTGTATATTGGATTTCTATCCATATGCAACTTGCTTCAAAGTGTTTAAGTATCATGTTTTTGTATTTGGATGAGTTTTGGACAAAACAAACTTTCATTTGAAAATCCAAGTTTGGAAAATACGGGTTTTGGTTTTCGGTAATTTTTCCATAACATAAAAATGGTTCAATATGTTTGATATTTGTGTTGAAATTTTTTACACATATTTGTATATCAATGTAAAATGATAAAACTATTTTTGTAGATTTTTAGAAGATTTATGAGAATTTTTAGAATACTTTTTAACAAGTTTTTCTGTCCTAGAATCCTGCCTGACAGGCTCTGGCGGTCGACCGACCGGTCAACCGGACCCCAGAGTCGGTCGACCGGGCGGTCGACGTGCACAAGCCTGTGCACGTTGGCCAGGCACTTGGGCCGGTTGATCGGGCGGTCGACCGGGCCAGAGAGCTTTGCTCTCTGTTTTTTTACGGTCGACCGGCCGGTCGACCGCTGGCTTCCAACGGTCATTTTTTTGACCGTTGGCGGTCGACCGGGCGGTCGCCGCCCGCGCTTGAGCTGCCAGTTCAGCTCCAACGACTAGTTTTCCAATGGGGCTTTAAATACCCCATTTGTATGGGTTTTTCTCCAAGATTTTTAGAGCCAAAAATTTCTACTATTTAGTGTTTATTTAAACAAGTTTTCAAAAGTGTTTTAGTGTCAAAAAGATCCATCTTATTTGTTTTAAAGTGTTTTGTTTATTTCAAAGAAAATAGGTTTTTAGGAATTAGTTTCTTGATCTAAAATTCTATATCTATTTGGTATTTTTCCTCACAGATTTTCTTTGATCAAAACACTTATTTTTCACACTTGAGCTATATCTACTATCCTATTCTATTAGGATCATTTATTTGTGGGAAAAAGGAAAGTGTTTGTGATTGAGACATACCACCAAGTTGTAAACCTCTTCATTGTTGTATCCCTCTTTGGTAGAGGTTGATTTGGGTTGTGGGTGCTCCCTCCTTGGTAGAGGTTGAGGTTGTTGTTTACTCCCTCTTGGTGAGGTGGAGTTGGTGGTGGATTTGTATCCCTCTTCGGTAGAGGTGGATTGTGGTGTTTGTGGCCTCGGTGGAGGTTGTATTGGTTGGTTTGTGGAGTTTGGTACTCCGATCTTCGGTAGACCATTTGTATTGCCTCGGTGGAGGTTGTATTGGTTGAGAGAGGAGTTCGGTACTCCTAGTGGATTGGAAATCCTTCTCGGTGAAGGTGGAGACGTAGTGCTTGGTGCTCGAACCTCAAAACACACCTTGTTGTTTGTGTTTGATCAATTGGCTCTCAACCCTCTCTCTCTTTACTTTTGTGCATTGCATCATTCATATTGCCATATCATTTATATGCTTGTGTTGTGCCTTGCATTGATTCATATTGCCTATATCTATATGCTTGGTTGTGTTTGCTTGTCTGCCTCACTTGTGCTTAACCGCGACAGCTTCACATAGCGCCTCAACTCTTATTCAGAGGAATCAAGAGGAGTTAGTCCAGAGCCCTTCACGGGGATTCGGATACACTCGTTGGTTGCACTAAGTGTAGTTGCAAATTAGTTTTAAATTTCTTCATTTAGTTCATTAGATTAGCCGTACACCTATTCACCCCCTCCTCTAGGTGTACTTACACATACCACTAACAAGTTGCAATCTACTATTAAATCATCAAAACTTATTAGAGGTGAGCATGAAATAAAAAGACTTTGCAAGTTAGCAAGTTAGTGGGTTAGGTGTTAGAAATATTAGAATGTTAGAATCCATTATCATGAGCCATCAATGGCTCTTGTAAGAGCAAGGCCTTGTAGAGGCTATTAGATTCATGTGGATTATCAAGTAAGTGGTTAGATGGTTAGTGGTTAGTAGTTAGATTGCCATGAGAAGAAGAAATTAGCTATGAATCATGTAGAAGATGGAGAAGATTACATTGGAGAAGAAAGGAGGCAACTTTACATAGATTATCACCATCTATTACATCAATCCCTCTCTATCTCTCTCTGAATCTCTCAGCCCTACTACAAGATCTAAAAATGAAATACAAATACAAAAGAAAAGAAAAGAAGAACACCTATACTACACTATACTAAAGATAGAAAACCTAGCCTAAAATTAAAAACTGCTTCGTTTCAGGCATCTACAGGGGATTTTATAGGCACAAGGGACTTCTAGAAGACAAGACGGGGCCACGCGTCGAAAATCGACGCGTGGCTCGACCCAATTGCCGTGGAACCGCGGCTATTGCCATGGATCCGCGTTAATACCAGGGACATAAGTCCCTGGTTTTGGCGGGCAAGTCCCCGTCGCTTCTAGGACTTTCTTAGTATATCCCTATTCTGGTATTTTCGCCTGAATATTCGTCTAACGTGAGCAAAGGTCTAAATTTAATGTATCTTTTAGAAGTTCCCTTGCTTGGCCT
The DNA here is from genome assembly GCA_038442645.1 of Agave tequilana. Lineage (NCBI taxonomy): Eukaryota > Viridiplantae > Streptophyta > Magnoliopsida > Asparagales > Asparagaceae > Agave > Agave tequilana. Next base: position 124,500 of record JAVJIF010005244.1, on the reverse strand, counting down.
CCAAGTATTACAGATTTAATTACCCAAAAATGGGTTTATTAAGCTCTTATTACTCCTTTTCCCTTAAACTCTTGATTTATCTGCAAGAGAGACCAAAACACGGTTTAGACTGACATTTTACTCATAAATTGGTAGAGAAATGCGATATAATATTGCAGAATTGTAGACTAATCAGCAACACCTAAAAGAGACCCACAGCGTAGTTAAACCCTATAATGCAAGAGGATGTTCATACTGAAATTGTGAAACTCTTAGACAATGGGATAATCTATCCCATTTCTGATAGCCAATGGGTCAGTCCTGTCCACGCGGTTCCAAAGAAATCCGGTTTCACCGTAGTGGAAAATGAGAATAAAGAGTTTGTCCAAACTCGACTTCCCATGAAGATTCGAGTTTGCATTGACTATAGGAAGCTTAATGCTGCAACTTGTAAGGACCATTTCTCACTTCCCTTCATTAATCAAATACTTGAATGTTTGGCGGGCCACGAGTATTACTGTTTCTTAGATGGTTATTCGGGTATAATCAGATTCCTATTGCTCCTAAGGACCAATTCGCATGTCTATTGGGACATTTGCTTACCTTCGAACGCCTTTAGGCTTGTGCAATGCCCCAGCAACATTTCAACGTTGCATGTTAAGTCTTTTTTCTGATATGATAGAACGATTCTTAGAAATCTTCATGGATGATTTCTCCATCTACGGAGATTCGTTCACTCAATGTCTCCACCATTTAGAACTTGTCCTCCAACGTTGTGCTGAGAAAAATCTGACAATGAACTGAGAGAAATCTCATTTTATGGAAGACATGGATTGTCTTGGGTCATGAAATCTCCAAGAAAGTAATTGAAGTGGATAGAGCTAAAATTGAGGTTATTACTAAGCTTCCCATGCCCAAATGCGTGAAGGATATTCGATCCTTCTTAGGACACACTTGTTTTTACCGAAGATTTATCAAGGATTTTAGCAAGATTGCTAGACCCTTGACTAATCTGTTAGCTAAGGACGTGTCCTTCACTTTCGATGTTGAATGTATGAATTCTTGGGAGAAGCTTAAGAGAGAGCTTATTTCTGCACTAATCATATCTGTACTGGATTGGTCTAAGCCATTCGAAATCATGTGCGACACTTCTGATTTTGCCATAGGTGTTGTCCTAGAACAACGCATTGATAACAAGCAGCACATGATTTACTACTCTAGTAGGACTCTCAACGATGCTCAATTAAACTACACTATTACTGAGAAGGAATTCTTGGCAGTAGTGTTTGCCTTAGAGAAATTTCGTCCCTACCTACTAGGGTCCAAAATAACCATTTTCACCGATCATTCTGAGCTTAGATACCTCATGATGAAGAAGGATGCCAAGGCCTGACTCACTCGTTGGATCCTCCTTCAAGAATTCGATCTCAAGATTTGAGATGAGAGAGGCATAGAAAATATTGTTGCTGACCATCTCTCACGAATCCCAAATTCTCCATGCAACGGATTGCCCATAAATGAGGACTTTCCGGATGAAAATCTCTTAACTATCTTTAGAAAACCTTGGTTTGCTGATATAGTTAAGTACTTAGTCACAAGCCAAGCTCTGTCTCATAGGTCCAAAATAATATATATCGGTTCTTATCTCAAGTCTGGTATTTCTTTTGGGAGGAACAGTATCTTTTTAAGTACTGTTCTGACCAATTTATTAGGAGTGATTGTAGTTCATTTTTGCATCATCTTCCACCTCTTTACCATGCATAAAAATCAATAAAAATCTATTTTTTTATTCCTTTTCTCTCTATTTTTGCAGGTCCATATTTTAATGGAGAGAGGCCCACAAATCCATGCAATTCTCAAGAATAAAAGGGATTAATTCAAAGCCCAAAAGAGAGCCCAAGTGTTGAGCCCAAGATCTGGAATCATCCACGCATCCAGTCAGCAATCTAGAAGATCCACGTGGCCAAACAACCTGTAACAAACTCGCAACAGAAATCTCTGGCGCAACGGCCAAGATTCGGCCGCGAAAACGCGGCTCTGGCCGCGTTTCCGCGGCAGGAATCTGGCCGTTGAGCCAGCAATTGATCCCCAGCTGTCTGATTCTGGAGCCTTCTTCTCCTGAGGCCTATAAATAGACCATCAGGGCCAGTGCAAAAGAGGGAGGAGAGAATAGAGGAAAGAGCTTGTAATTTGTAGTTTTTCGCTAGGTGTTATTGCTCTTAGTCTTCTTCTTCCTCCTAGAAATTCTGCAAGAGAGAGATAGTGAGAGAGTGAAAGCTTGTACTCAAGGGGTGACAACTTGGAGCAAAGCAAGGATTAATCCAATCTACTTTCTCTTCTTTTGCAATTTCTAGCATTTTTCATTACTTGCTTTATTTCATTCAAGCTTTACTTTCATTGCATGATGTCTTGTTGTTTTCTTTCTAGTGTAATGGATAGCTAACTTCTTCTAACATGACTAGCTAACAACTAACTTTGCTAACTTCTAACTCTTGGGTGAATGCTAATTCTTAATCTTGCAAATGTTGAGTCTTTTTCATCCCCGATGGGTTACTTTCATTCTTGGCAATCTCTTGTTGTAATTCTCCATATGATTCATGTGTGCCTCATTTAGAGCCTTGTCTTAGAACAAGTGCCTTGATGGAACATGGAGATGGATCACCAAACATATGCTATTTGTTGTACAACTTTATTACTTCAATGCTAACTTGTTGTATGGCCTTGAATGTCTAATGAATTTTGTATCTTCTTCCTTAGCATCCCTTGAGTGACACTCCCCGATTCCACCATGAAATTCTATCTTGAGAGCCGATGAAATCAATGAGGCTACAAGACAAGTCCAAGATGATCACCCATCCATCAAGGGGAAAGTAACTTGACCAACAAGCAAGACAAACACTTGCTGATGAATCAACATGAGGTATGCTTCACCCTAACGGAGATTAGTAAGTTAGCAAGTTAGTAAGGTTAGCTAGTCATGGCTTTTTCCATTCTAAAAGTCTTTTGCAAGTTTTCTCTACTTTAGTTTTCTTCCTAAAAGCAATTCTTGTTTTCAAATTCTTTTCATTCTCTTTTCATCATTTTTTCTTTCATGTACAAAATCACAACCAATTCTTTCATCTAATTTTCTATGTCTTTTTCATTCTTTTGAAACAAAGAAGAACTTTCGTTTGTCTTTCTTCAACATCAAACCGTAAAGCTTCCATCGTGAGCTCTCCTTGTGGATTCGACCCGTATAGCTTATGCTACTACGGTGATTTGGAGAAGTACATTACACATTGTGAATACATTTCGGAGTAATCAAGCACCTAAGGTTGACTCTAAACCTTCTCTCTTTTGTTGAATATCTGTGCGAATCATACTCCCACACTATACTCTCCTTTTTCCTTATCAAATTTTTGTCGCCGTTGCCGGGGAGAGCAACGGTTTTGATTCAATTGAAGAACTAAACGAAATTTCTTCTCTGTTGCAGGTTACAGGTGAAGAAATAGGAAAACTAGCATTGCAGTGACATATAAGTGGCCCTGGGTCTCTGCTCTAGAAAGCAGAGACCAGTTGCCCTCTGATTTGCCGCGATTCCACGGCCAAAGCCGCGGATCCGCGGCAAAGAAGAGTGAACTACTCACAATTTTCTGCAGGGTTGCTTGCTCTGCAAAATAACAGCTGCTGCAATACTTAATTCTTGTATGCTTCACCATATTCCTGCTAATAATCAACAGTAAAATATTGGTTGCAAAGTTAAAAATTGATTAGACATTTGCATTTCTACGCACGTGTCTTTTCAATTCATTTACTTTACTGTTGAAGAGTGCTGGAGCAAGGTACATGCGCATTGCATTTTGATTAGGACTCACTCCTTGGTTGATTTATATCGCTTTGAGTGAACCTTGTTTGCTTATATCGTACACTTGCACAAAACTAATTTTAAGGGCATCACCCCATAAATAAGATAAGGTGGGGGATTTCATCACCCTTTCCTTGGCCCAAAAATCATTTTCCAAGCACTCACAATCCCAAGCCTTTTAATAAAATCTGATAGACGTTGGCCCTAGGGACATCCGGACTCAGTAGGAGATCGGCTGAAGTTGGAAGTTGATTTTGATTCATACTCCGGTGAAATCAGTGTCTAAGGCTGGGGATTAAGAGGTTAAGCCTCGAAGATACCGTGGTTTGGCGTAATTAAGGCCCGTTGCTTATGCACGGATACCTCCCACCGTATTTTGCCCCTACCTGGCTGATTAGCTGTGGTCTGATTCAAGCAACAACCTTCTTTAGTTCATCGAACAGTTAGGAGTCGTCTAGGTCCAGGTACCCTAGATAGCTTGAGATTGATTTTTTCTTTTATTGTTTGTTATTTTCATTTTTCTCTTTTCGCTGGTGTGATCGGTGAACGTTGTTTGTGATTGTACATGCAAGAGTGGTTCCGGGATCCAGATTCTGCAAGACTTGTTAGAATTTCTACACTTGCACCAACACCACCACTTCACACAATGGAAAACAACGTTTCGCTTCAAGACAGATTCTATCCGATTCGCACCTCCCTTCCATCATGCATTCTTCTCCCTGTTACCAATGGAAATCATTTTGAGCTGAAACCACAATTCATCAATACACTTCTACGATTTCATGGTTTAGAGTCTGAGGATGCGTACTTCTTCATTCGAGAGTTCGAAGAAGTATGTGTAATGATGAGAATTTCCCAATTGACTGAGGATGCTGTTAGGTTAAGATTCATACCTTTTGCGCTGAAGGACTTAGCTAAGAAATGGCTTTACAATCTTCCCGCCAGTTCGATATCTTCATGGGATGATTTTGTAAAAGTATTTCTTAAGAAATTTTATCCCATTCATAAGACAGCCCTCATGAGAAAGAACATCATGCAATTCAAGCAGGAATCACACGAACCCTTCTAGAAATATTTTGAGCGTTTCAAAGACCTTTTAGCCTTATGTCCTCATCACGGCATAGAGAAATGGCGTCAGTACCAAATTATCTATGACGGACTTGATTATCAAACGAAAATACTCCTTGAATCCATGTGCCAAGGGGAATTTTTGAAGAAAAATGAGAATCAAGGGTGGGATCTCTTTGAAGCCCTAGCTGAGAAAACCATTCAGTGGGAGTCATGCTCAGATTAACCCACTCCCACTACTTTCAGAACCAGTATGCATTCCATAGAATCCTCTATAGCTGCTGAAGCCAAGATCACACAATTAATGAAGAGGATAAAACTGCTTGAATCACGGGAACATTCTGCTGTTAATCAGGTCAACCCATCACCGATGGTCAAGCCGGGTTGCACCTTTTGTCATGACCTCAACCATGTATTCGAGGAGTGTCCAGTATATCGGTCTCAATCATATTAGGAGAATATGAATGCTGCTTTTACCAGACCCCATCACAATCCACACTCCAACACGTACAATCCGGGATGGCGAAACTATCCAAATTTTTCGTGGAGTCAGTCTGGTCCTGAGCAACCTAGGCCATCATTTCAAAATCAATATCATGCTCAGCCCCCTCAACACAGTTTCAATCGAAATTCATCGAACTTTCATCCATATCAAAGTCCACCACAGTCACAACCTTATCAAAGTCCACCACACTACCAATCACAATTCCAGTCTCCATACCACCAACATCCACCCCAGAATGATTCAAATGACAAACTATCAAAGTTGGAAAAGATGATAGAAACCCTAGCAAAGACCCATAAACAGGATATGAACAAAGTACAGGCCCAGATTGGGCAACTGACTAATTCTTTAAGTGGGAGACAACAAGGAATGTTTCCAAGACAGCCAGTGCCCAATCCCAAAAATCACTTCCCTTTACATGAAGTGGAAGACACGGGCCCCAGTCATTGCAACGCTATTCATATTCTGAGATCTGGAAAGAAAGTAGATAATAGGGTTTCTAATCATTCATCCCATCAGTACCAAAGTCAACACCTCCAGTCCCAGTACAACCAATTTCTGACAATCCATCTTCTAGTTCAGTGCCATCAACATCAAAAGCCAAGGGAAAAGAAAAAATCGATGAGCGACCTTTTAAGCCTAGGGCGCCATTTCCAAATAGGCTTACAAATCACAAGTTGAATGCTCATATGGAGAAGATACGAGAAATGTTTAACAAGGTCCAAATCAATGTTCCTCTTCTTGATGCCATACAACAAGTGCCATCATATGCAAAATTCTTAAAGGAAATGTGCACCAAGAAGAGGAAAATACAAGTCCCTAAGAAAGTCTTCCTAGTATCCAACATCAGCGAGTTGCTCACTGGGCCAATTCTAGAGAAATACAAAGACCCAGGGAGCCCAACAATCTCTTGTGTCATAGGACAGACTACCATTAATAGGGCACTACTTGATTTGGGGGCCAGTATCAATCTCCTGCCTTTTTCTGTGTATCAACAATTAGGGTTAGGTAATCTCCGCCCGACCCAAATGACGATACAATTGGCTGATTGCTCTGTCAAGAGAGCGAAGGGGAAAATTCACGATATTCTTGTCAAAGTTGGGGAGTTTATTTACCCTGTGGATTTTGTAGTTCTTGAGACACAACCTGTGTCTAATACCAATAATAGGGCTCAAGCTCCTGTCATCTTGGGACGACCATTCCTGGCTACAGCAAATGCCATCATCAATTGTAGGAATGGGTCAATGAGGATAACTTTTGGTGACATGACAAGAGAAGTGAATGTCTTCAGCATGCAACCTCGTAGGATAAAGGATCAAACATTCAAGGTTAATTTTGTCAGAAACAATTGTGAGGAAAAAGGAAAAGATGAGTCACAATCTTGTGATTCTCTTGAAGTGAAAAATCCTATTATCCGAGTACCCTTTCAAAAGGGGAAAGTTGATTTGGATATCTTCACTTTCAGTGAGCCAACAGTGAATGTATCCCATGAGGATATAATTCAAGAACCTCCAATTGATATATCTTTTGAAGACCTCTTCGCTGATGAAATCATGTGTTTGGATGAGCCAACTCGGGGTCGGTTAACCGATTGCACATCCCTGAAGGAAGATGCTGACTTCAGCTTTGAAGAGTTGTATGAAGACGAGTTGGAATTTCTTAATTTTGGAAATAAAGAAATTCAGGGTGAAAAGTGTGGTGATGAAGAAATTCTTAGTGAACAATGTGGTGAAATGAGGATGAACAATAATAAACAATTGAAACTGGAAATGTCTAAGGCTCAGGAAATAATTCAACTCGTTTCCCAACTGAGCCCGCGCAAACAGACACACTGGAACGATGGAAAACAGGCCTGAGGGAAAAGACCAAAAGGAGCTTAGGCTATGGACACACTTGTACATATTTCTTGTAAATATTTTTTGTACACTTTTGTAAATAATAATAAAAAAGAAAAAAAAGAAAAAAATAAATAATAATGAGGGACTTTTGTGCTAAATTATTTCAAGAGTTCTACAACTTTCAAAAATCAAATTCCCTAGGTTTCTTCATATCTTCCCTAGGGTCAAACTCCATCCTTCCATTTTTAAAACTACAAATTCCTAGGTTTGTAAAATTCCTTTTAACCTAGGGATGAAATTAGAACTCTTAATTTTCTTTTTCCCTCCTATAAATATTCTATCTACCCAACCCCTCTTCTCTCAAACGCAAAAATCCCCTCAGATCTGCAACCCTCTCCTCAAGCGCCGCCATCGGTTTTTTTCATTCCTCAGAAACCTTCTTCTTGCCGTGATCCCGCGACCAGTGTCGCAGATCCGCGGCTGTCCTGAACTTTCTGGAGCGCCGCAAAATTTTTGGCCGGTCGATTTCTTTCTCTGGTGGCCGATCTAGTGCACGATCAATAGAATTCTTCCTCCTGTGCCCTCTGCACAACCGATTTTGAATTCCCCCCACAAACTCCGGGGGCGGTTTGATCTTCCAACTCTTGATCTATTGCTTTAATTTACCCTTTTACATATGGCCCCAAATCTGTTTGTAGAGAAAGATTTTTCAAAAATTTTGAATGATCATGATGGGTATGGACACATATTTATAGATCGATTACGTGCATGGGATTGGTATTCTCTGGTATATGATAACAGTGAAAATGATGCATATTACTGTCCTGATTTAGTCACTACATTTTATAATGCACTCGATCATGCATCTGTTAGTTATGAGACATACCAATTTGTCGTCCATATGCCGTTAGGTGACATCTTTATCACAATTCCTCTCCTTAAGGAAATTACTAATGTCCCAAGTCACCCCCAGCATAGCGACCCCCTCCCACTGATAGACTACATGTCAACTATGGGGGTTCGCTGCACTGAGCAGGACCGTGGACTTAAGGCCAGCACTACCTTTAGGAACGTACACTGCGGTTGACGCTGGATCCAACGTAACATTCTAGGGCTGCACCACACGACTTCCTTCAACCTCCCGGTGTTGCAAATAATCCACGATTTAATGACCAGGCAACACACGGTCTGCTTAAATAAGGTCATCTTCCACGCTATCATAGCTAACTCTTCACGCACTCGAGGTGCAAAACACTCTCACCCTATTCTAATCACGCGTCTTTGTAGGACCTTCCTACCAGACGCCGTATTCGATTCATTTGACCGAGTGTTTGTTGCACCTGAGCGACCCACCAGTTCTTATAATAGCTGTCTGCACGCGGTTTGGACTCCGAGTGTCCAACCCGAAGATATACCGGTGGCGTCCTCCTCTGAGGAGAGACTTGAGGAGGAAGATGAGCCTGAGTTTTGGCATCAGGATCCCCCAGCAGAATCACGTGCCTTCATGTCCACCATCTGGAAGGGCATGAAGAAAATTTTTAGGGGACAGGTCAGGCTTAGGAAGAAGGTAGAGGAGCAATCCTCGAGGTTGGACCGCATTGAGGCGGGGCAGACGATCACAGTCGGCTGGACGTAGCACCACCGCGGGTCCAAAACGGCAGAGGGAGTGATTTTTATACCTTTTACCTATTTCATGCATCTTTTTATCTTGCATACATTGAGGACAATGCATGAGATAGGTATGGGGGGGGTAGATTCTAACTTAGGATTTTTATTTTCTTTTTAGGCTTTTTATTTTTATTTGTAGGATTTTCATTTTCTTTTAGGTTTTTATTTTATTTTAGATTTTACCTTTCTTTGTAGGTTTTTATTTTCTTTTAGATTTTACTCTTTCTTTAAGAGAAAAATAATAATAATAATAATAATAATAATAATAATATATATAAAGAAAAAAAAAGGAATTTTCGATCCATGTTTAAAGAATCAAACTTGAATTTAGGGATTAAGGAAGCTCTTAACTATGATTTCTAATTATAACTTGAAAAGATGAGTTTTGTTGGATTTTTAGGTTAAGTAAAAAAGGATAAGAAAGATTACTAGATTTTAATTCTTTCTTTAGAACATATACATTAAACATATTGAAGGATTAATCAAAGACTTTGTGACTTTATTTACATATATATAATAATAAAAAAAAGTAAAAAAAATGTGTATATATATAAATAACTAAATAAATACTTATCCACTAATTAAGCTGGTTAGCCGTGCCTCGAGAAGCATGGCAAGTCACGCCTAAAGGTGGTTAAGTTCTTAGTATTCATGGCCTAGTTTACTTGAGTCATCGAACCCGAGGGATGTTTTCTCATCTGGTGCCCTAAGACCGACTGGTTTGGGAGTCATCGGTAAGAGGCTCGTTACAAGGGTAAATTAGAAAGCCTAAGGAATCTAAGGAAATATAAATAAATAAATGCCGTATATAAAAAAAATAATATATATTGTTATATATATTAGTAAATAAATAAACTTAGTCTAAGAAAGATCCTTCATATTTATAGATGTATATATACTAGGATTGATGCAAAATCTAGTTTTTGATCTTTTCCCTAAAAACTTAACCTAAATTGAAAACAAAACTCTAAATAGACGCTTATAAAAGGAATGACCAGTTTAGGGTAATCTGAAACCTATAACTCAAGTTAGAATCTTAAAAACATGGATCAAAAATTTTCACTAACACTTTTCTTTTTCTTTATGGATTTTGTGGGTGCAATCCGCTGAAAATCCTCAGGAGACAACACTCCTCCTCTAGGGTAACCTAGAGGTTTAACGGCTTGTTGCACGTGCTCAGTGCAATCGTGTCACCTACGAAAGTGGTGTAATAATCTAGTTAGGATTTTTCTTTTTCTTTCTTTTTTGCTCGAGGACGAGCAAAAGCTAGGTATGGGGGTGTGATTGTAGTTCATTTTTGCATCATCTTCCACCTCTTTACCATGCATAAAAATCAATAAAAATCTATTTTTTATTCCTTTTCTCTCTATTTTTGCAAGTCCATATTTTAATGGAGAGAGGCCCACAAATCCATACAATTATCAAGAATAAAAGGGGATTAATTCAAAGCCCAAAAGAGAGCCCAAGTGTTGAGCCCAGGATCTGGAATCATCCACGCATCCAGTCAGCAATCTAGAAGATCCACGTGGCCAAACAACCTGTAACAAACTCGCAACAGAAATCTCTGGCGCAACGGCCAAGATTCGGCCGCGGAAACGCGGCTCTGGCCGCGTTTCCGCGGCAGGAATCTGGTCGTTGAGCCAGCGATTGATCCCCAGCTGTCTAATTCTGGAGCCTTCTTCTCCTGAGGCCTATAAATAGACCATCAGGGCCAGTGCAAAAGAGGGAGGAGAGAATAAAGAAAAGAGCTTGTAATTTGTAGTTTTTCTCTAGGTGTTATTGCTCTTAGTCTTCTTCTTCCTCCTAGAAATTCTGCAAGAGAGAGAGATAGTGAGAGAGTGAAAGCTTGTACTCAAGGGGTGACAACTTGAAGCAAAGCAAGGATTAATCCAATCTACTTTCTCTTCTTTTGCAATTTCTAGCGCTTTTCATTACTTGCTTTATTTCATTCAAGCTTTACTTTCATTGCATGATGTCTTGTTGTTTTCTTTCTAGTGTAATGGATAGCTAACTTCTTCTAACATGACTAGATAACAACTAATTTTGCTAACTTCTAACTCTTTGGTGAATGCTAATTCTTAATCTTGCAAATGTTGAGTCTTTTTCATCCCCGATGGGTTACTTTCATTCTTGGCAATCTCTTGTTGTAATTCTCCATATGATTCATGTGTGCCTCATTTAGAGCCTTGTCTTAGAACAAGTGCCTTGATGGAACATGGAGATGGATCACCAAACATATGCTATTTGTTGTACAACTTTATTACTTTAATGCTAAGTTGTTGTGTGGCCTTGAATGTCTAATGAATTTTGTATCTTCTTCCTTAGCATCCCTTGAGTGACACTCCCTGATTCCACCATGAAATTCTAGCTTGAGAGCTGATGAAATCAATGAGGGTACAAGACAAGTCCAAGATGATCACCCATCCATCAAAGGGGAAAGTAACTTGACCAACAAGCAAGACAAACACTTGCCGATGAATCAACATGAGGCATGCTTCACCCTAACGGAGATTAGTAAGTTAGCAAGTTAGTAAGGTTATCTAGTCATGGCTTTTTCCATTCTAAAAGTCTTTTGCAAGTTTTCTCTACTTTAGTTTTCTTCCTAAAAGCAATTCTTGTTTTCAAATTCTTTTCATTCTCTTTTCATCATTTTTACTTTCATGTACAAAACCACAATTCTTTCACCTAATTTTCTATGTCTTTTTCATTCTTTTGAAACAAAGAAGAACTTTCGTTTGTCTTTCTTCAACATCAAACCGTAAAGCTTCCATCGTGAGCTCTCCTTGTGGATTCGACCCGTATAGCTTATGCTACTACGGTGATTTGGAAAGGAGTACATTACACATTGTGAATACATTTCGGAGTAATCAAGCACCTAACGTTGACTCTAAACCTTCTCTCTTTTGTTGAATATCTGTGCGAATCATACTCCCACACTATACTCTCCTTTTTCCTTATCAAGGAGATGTATTCCTGATGAAGAGGTTAAGAGTGTTTTATCCTTTTGTCACGAACTTGCATGCGGTGGACACTTTGGTCCCCGCAAGACTGCTAAAAAAGTGCTACAAAGTGGGTTCTATTGGCCCACTTTGTTCAAAAATGCTTATGAATTTTGCAAGCGTGCCCTAGATGCCAGATGGTGGGAAGGATCTCAAAACGAGATATGATGCCCCTCAGCCCAATTCTAAAAATAGAACTCTTTGAGGTTTGGGGCATCGACTTTATGGGTCCATTTCCTAACTCATTTGGAAACCTATACATATTGGTTGCTATGGACTATGTGTCCAAGTGGGTAGAAGCCATTCCAAGTAAAACTAATGATAATAAAGTTGTCATAAAGTTTTTAAAAGAGAACATTTTCTCACGCTTTGGAAACCCTCGTGCTATCATCAGTGATAACGGTACTCACTTTTACAATAGAGCCTTTGAAGCTCTTATGCGAAAGTATGTCATAACTCACAAGTTCTCCACACTTTATCATCTTCAGACCAGCGGGCAGGTTGAGGTTTCCAACAGACAAATCAAGCTTATTTTGGAGAAAACTATAAACCAAAACCGAAAAGATTGGTCCACCAAACTTGTAGATGCCCTATGGGCCTACAGGACAGCTTTCAAGACGATTCTAGGGATGTCTCCTTATAGGTTAGTCTTTGGGAAGGCTTACCACCTACCCGTTGAGTTAGAGCACCGGGCCTTATAGGCAAAATCAAGCAGTTGAATTTCGACTTGACTAAGGCCGGTGACCTTCAAAAATTACAAATTTCTGAATTAGAGGAGTTGAGAAATAAGGCCTATGAAAATGCTAAGATCACTAAAGATAGAGTTAAGATTTTTCATGATAAACACATCATAAAGAAAATATTTGTCCCTAAACAAAAAGTCTTACTCTATAATTCTAGGCTTCATCTTTTTTCAAGAAAGCTAAAATCAAGATGGACTAGGTCATTCGTTGTAAAAATCGTGTTCCCACATGGTGCTGTAGAGATTAGTGACACCAAGAATGGAAATGACTTTAAGGTAAATGGTCAACACCTTAAACCTTTCTTGGAATCGGTGCTGGTAAATGAAACGGCTATAGGTCTTTTCGACCCAGTGTATCGGTAACTTTCCTCTTTTACATTTTATTTCATGCATCTATACATTTCTTTCATACATTAGGGACAATGGAGGGCTCTAACATGACTAATATAACTAAAAAAAAGAAAAAAAAACAAAGAATATATATATATATATATATATATATATATATATATATATTTCTTTTTGAAAGGTACGAACAATATTTTGATATATTTTCTATAAGAAATTAAGTCAATTTTAAGGAATAGGAAAATCATTATTAGGATTTCTTATACTTAATCAAAATAAGATGACCTGCTTGATTTTTAGGGTTAGGAAGAAAATTGATGGAAGTAATGTAGTCTTGATCTTTACCTTGAAGAAATATGCATACCTTACACACTTACACACTTAGGGTTCAAAAACAAAGGCTGTTATGCTTTTTTAAATATATATATATATGTATATCTATGAAAAATAAACAAATCTAATTATTAATTAGTTAGATGCTTTGGCCTAAGAAAGCCTTGGTATTTATACAAAAGATAATTATATAAGTTTGAAAAATATATATACAAATTCTCTGATTAAGCTGGGTATTTGTGCCTCATGAAGCATAAGTTTCACGCCTAAAAGGGGTACATTTTATAAATAAAAACCCTTGACTTCGTGGCCTTGTCTGCTCGAGTTTTTAAGTCCTTAGGGGTGTTTTCTTACCTGGTGCCCTAAGACTGTCCAGTTTGGGTGTCACTGACTAAAGGCTCATTACATGGACAGATTAAAAAGCCTAATGGAATTGAGGAATAAATACCACAAAAATAAATATAAAGAAGGCATAGGAGTTAATGTTAAAGAACCCTTAGTCAAACTTCACGGTTACGAAGGTGCATTGACTCAAGGTAAAATAATAGACTAGATGAGAAATACAATTTGACTCCTTACTTTGATTGACGACATATTTTTGAATAGAGACTAAGTTTAAGAATGAAAAGTTTGATATTCTTATAAGTTATAGATTACTTGAACTCTTACAAATATACTTCAAATATTTTCTCTTTTCAAAATACTTTTCAAAAATACTAACATTTTTTCTCTTTCTTTATGGATTTTGTGGGTGCAATCTACTAAAAATCGTCATGAGATAAAACTCGTCCTCAAGGGGTAATCTAGAAATTTAATGGCTTGTTGCACATGCTCGTGCAATCGAGTGACCTGCGAAAGTGGTCTAATAATTGATTAGGATTAGTTTTGATGTTTCACTCAAGGGCGAGCAAACGATAAGTGTAGGGGTGTGATCGGTCACATATATTGCATATATATTATCATATTACAATGTTTATTATCTAAATAAATATATTAATAAGTCATATTTTTTTTTATAAAATGCAGGCCCATTGCTAAAGGATAGGAAAGAGAAACGAGCCCAAAAGCCCATTAATTGAGGTTTTACCTGCATACAAAAATACAGAATTTTAGAACTTAAGAATAAAGAGTGCAAGGCGCTCAATGCTACTGTTATAGCAAGTGGCTATGCGGATCGTGATCCACAAGGAGGGACTAGCGATGAAAGCTTTTTTTTCAGCAAGTTCTCTTTTAAGTTACATTAAATGGTTAAGGATCTTCTTTTAGTTCTTTAGAAAAGGAAAATAAGGAGTGCTAAAAGAGTTGGGTGTTGATGGTGTTGGTGATCTAAACTAAAGAATTAAAAGAAAAGAAAGAAAAGTTAAAAGAAATAATTACTTCCTCTGATTGATGACTTACCTGAAACTCTTGCATGTTTTACCTTGCTTCGGAGGAGATCAACACATAACCCATAAGATCAAGCTCAGTCCCCATTCGCATTACATCATCAAGACGAATAAGAATGAAATGATACGGAATCTTGAGGAGGAAAACATCATCATGAAATATCGGTGGCACTCACACAAACATGGCTATATTGATGCTTCTAGGTTCACTTGGACATTCATCAAAACCAAAAGAGGAAAGTAGAAATAGAAGAAGAACAAATAAATAAGAAAAGCATAAAGATGTTACCTTTGATTACTTGTAGAAATGATGAAAGAAAGGAGGAGGTTACATCAGTGTCACTCTTAACATAAGTCTCTCTCTCTTACATGAATCTCAGTCTAACCTATGCTTACAAAGTAATAAAAATTTACACAAAAAGAAAATAAAAACCTACACTAAAAAGAACGAAAAAACTGGCCTAAAATCTATCTCTGCTTGGTCGTTCAACTTTGCCTTTGAGATTGCAGGTATTTATAGGAGAAATGCAGAGGTTAGAGGAGTATGAAGATAGGAAAAACTGAATATTTCTGAATTTGAATCCTCCCCTTATCTCCAAACTTGATTTGATGTGGATATTCAGTTCTGGTCTGCAGCTTGTTGGCGTGTTGATTGCTGAATATAACTTATCAAATAACAGAATTCGAAATTGTAATCAATTTAAGAGTTGTAGCCCTTTAAGTTTTCATTCTGGATTATCTTGAATCATTAGATTTGAATTTTGGTAGCGAATGTTATGATTCAAATACTAAAATATATCCAATCAGAATCAAATTTGCTTCATCTCATCTGTTGATCCTCTCTCTATCTTTTATCCTTTTGGATTTGGACCTGTATTTGACGTTATCCTTAGTTGATTTTTAGATTTAACCTCTTGATTCACCAAAAACTGAATTTAACCAATTGGATTTAGGATCATCCTTCTCTAACCAAATAGATCTAGTTAAATCTGAATTTAACTGATATTTATTTGATTTTATCCTATTTCTTCCCATGATAATCTTCTGCAAAATAGAATTTAACATAAAAAATTTAGCAGAATTATTATATGATAAATGTGGAAATGTAATAAAGAATAATACAATAAATGTGTGCAGTCACCCATTAAATTCTGATTTAATTCAGAATTAAATTGAAATCAGGAAATCTGGGCAGATTATGAAATATCAGAGAGGTTGAAAATCAGTTAAAATGAATCTTCTCAAATAAAGTGGTTAAAGCCAAAGAATCTTCAACATTTTTTTTTAAAGATCACCTTTTCCAACACCTTCTCAAAATTTTTAATTTTTCTTTCAATCATTTCCTTACTCTCCATTTTCTTTTTCAATATAAAAAAAACAAACATCATTCTTTGCTTTCTAAATAAAAACACCAAAAAGCTTTCATCGCATTCTTCCACGTGAACACGACTCGTTAGCCCAAAGCTAGACAGTAATTCTCATTGCTTTCATTTTGCAATCAATGGCTCATAAGATTGTTCTTCTACATTCAAACCACACATCCAAACTACATAATCAAAATGCAAGGTACTATTAGATCATCAATACCATTTAGAGGTGAGCATGAAATAAAGTTAACATTGCAAGTTAGCTTGTTGTGGGTTACATGTTAGAATGTTAGAATGTTAGAATCCATCATCATGAGCCAACAATGGCTCTTGCAAGAGCAAGGCCTTGTAGAGGCTATTATTAGATTCATGTGGATTATCAAGTAAGTGGTTAGCTATTTAGTGGCTAGTGGTTAGATTTCCATGAGAAGAAAAACTAACTAAGCATCATGCAGAAGATGGAGGAGATTACAATGAAGAAGAAAGGAGACACCTTTATATAGATTATCACCATCTATTACATTAATATCTCTCTATCTCTCTCTGAATCAACTCATCCCTACTACAAGATATAAAAACAAAAGAAAATACAAAATAAAAGAAGAAGAAATCCTAATCTACAACTAGAAGAGAGAAACCTAGCCTCCTCACTGATCTGCTTTCGTTCCAAGCCTCTGCAGGAGTTTTTATAGAAAAAGAGGCTTCTAGAAGACGAGACGAGGCCAAGCATCAAAAATCGACGCGTGGATCGCCTACTTGGCCGTGAAAACGCGGCTATAGCCGCATTTCTGCGGCCAAACCAGGGACTTAGGTCCCTGGTATTGGCGAACGGATTCGCCTCGCTTTGAGAACCTTCCAGATATGGTTGGATTCGGGTATTTACGTCTGGATTTTTGTCTGACGTACTTGATTAGTCTACAAATATGCATTATTATATCGTATTTTTCCACCGATTTATGAATAAAATTTCGGTCTAAATTGTGTTTTGGTCTCTCTTACAGATAATCAAGACAAGGAGGGAAAAAGGGTAATAAGAGCTTAATTAGACCCATTTTAGGGTAATTAAATCCACAATTCTTGGATGCCAAGTAAGGGATCTTCTAGAAGATACGTCGAACCCAGACTCTTGCGCACGTCAGATGAATATACGGACTAAAATACCCGAAATGGAGTATACCAGGAAGGTCCTAGAAGCGACACGAAGCTACGTACCAAAACCAGAGACTTATGTCCCTAGTATTACAGCGGATCCATGGCAATTATCGTGTTTTCACGGTAATTGGATGGAGCCACGTGTCGATTTTCGCCGCGTAACCTCGTCTCGTCTTCTAGAAGTCCCTTATGCCTATAAAAACCCCTGCAGAGGCCCTAAACGAAAAGAGTTTTTGATTTTAGGCTAGGGTTTCTATGTTTTAGTGTAGGATAGTTTAGGTATTCTTCTTTTCTTTTCTTTTGCATTTGTATTTCATTTTTAGATCTTGTAGTAGGGCTGAGAGATTTAGAGAAAGATAGAGAAGGATTGATGTAATAGATGGTGACAATCTATGTAAAGGTGCCTCCTTTCTTCTCCAATGTAATCTTCTCCATCTTCTACATGATTTTTAGCTAACTTTTCTTTTCATGGCAATCTAATTACTAACCACTAACCATCTAACCACTTACTTGATAATCCACATGAATCTAATAGCCTCTACAAGGTCATGCTCTTGCAAGAGCCATTGATGGCTCATGATGATGGATTCTAACATTCTAACATTTCTGACACCTAACCCACTAACTTGCTAACTTGCAATGTCTTCTTTATTTCATGCTCACCTCTAACTTATTTTGATGATTTAATAGTAGCTTGCAACTTGTTAGCGGTATGGATGTGTTGTTTGAATGTAGAAGAATAATCTTATGGGCCATGCTCTGTATCGTCTTTTGAAGCCAAGGACTAGTGATGGCTAAGGATCCATATGAGGCAACTATCAATAAGAGGTTAGCATGGTTAGTGGAGAAATTAGTAGTTAGTAACCATGAGTTTTATTTTACCTTGTTATAAAAATCAAATCCAAAATCTTTTATCATTTTCTCTATCGTTATTTTTACCATCCTCTTAGTTTACCTTTGTTTTTAGTTTCTTTGCCACAAGCTTCATCTTCTTTTCTATTTTCTTTTCCAAACATTTCTTTTTATTTTCACATCGCTTTCATTGCTCTCCTCCTCCACCACATTCTAGATTTTCTTTTCTTTTATTTATTTTTTTATCATTCTTTTAAGAAAGAAGAACTTGTTGGCCCAGTGGCCTTCCACTCTAGTTTTGATGATGATTAACTCATGTAGTTATGTTTATTAATAATCTTGTGATGTTTAGTTTCAGATTATTAACCAAGATATTAGTTGGTGATTGCTTCAATAAGATGGTTTGGAAGCTTTCATATGGTGATTCCAGAGCCCGAGCATCAAGATCATACATAGCACTCGGTGGATCACGGAGTTTTGGATCGAGTCGGCTTGAAGACGAAGTTCCTCAAGAAGACATCGATACATAGTTTATAGTTTGTTTTAGATCCATTTGTAAAGATTAGATAGTGTGATATGCTCAAGTTCACAACACACACACGTTTTATGTTTTGGATATTGGTTTTCGGTTTTTGGTTTAAACGATATTGGTTTTCATGAATATATAGTATATCAAAACAAGTGTACTTGGTTTTATGTATATTAGATTCATTCTATATACATGTATGCTTCATGTCTTAAATAAACTTAAGTTTGACATACCTATTCAAGTATTTAGGTTTCGTTTTTTCAACAAAACATATTTTTGGTATTAAAAGTCAAAACATGAAATATAATATATATATATGTTTCTTGTATATTGAATTTCTATCCATATGCAACTTGCTTCAAAGTGTTTAAGTATCATGTTTTTGTATTTGGATGAGTTTTAGGAAAAATCAGATTTCCTATTGAAAAATACAAGTTTGGAAAAATACAGGTTTTGGTTTTCGAAAATATTTGTAAGACACAAAAATGGTTCAAAATGTTTGATATTTGTCTTGAATTTTTATCACATGTTTGTATATCAATGAAAAATGATAAAACTATTTTTGTAGATTTTTAGAATATTTATGGGAATTTTTAGAATATTTTTTAACAAGTTTTTCTGTCCCAGAATCCTGCCTGACAGGCTCTGGCAGTCGACTGACCGGTCGACCGGACCCCAGATTCGGTCGACCGGGCGGTCGACCGACGTACACAAACCTGTGCACGTTGGCTAGGCACTTGGGCCGGTCGACCGGGCCAGAGAGCTTTGCTCTCTATTTTTTTACGGTCGACCAGCCGGTTGACCGCTGGCTTCCAACGGTCATATTTTTGACCGTTGGCGGTCGACCGGGCGGTCGACCGCCAGCCGCCAGAGCTGCCAGTTCAGTTCTAACGGCTAGTTTTTGTTGGAGGGCTATTTAAGCCCCATTTGTTTGGGATTTTGGCTAAGATTTTCAAGGAGAAAAATTCACATCTTTTCAGTGTTTTCAAGCCAAAAGTTTTGAGTGCAAAATTTCTAAATCTCTATTTGTTTTAAAGTGTTTTGTTTATATCAAAGAAATTAAGTTTTTGGGAACTAGCTCTTGATCTAAAATTTCTATATCTACTTTGGTGTTTTCCCAAGAGAATTTCTTTGATCAAAATACTTTGTTTTCCACACTTGAGCTATATCTTCTATCCTATCAATTTAGGATCATTTATTTGTGGGAAAAGAAATTGTTTGTGGTTGTGGATACCACTTTGTTGTACCCTACCTTTCTTGTTGTATCCCTCTTTGGTAGAGGTTGGTTGGAGTGGTGATTTGCTCCCTCTTTGGTAGAGGTTGAGTTTGTGGTGTGCTCCCTCTTTGGTAGAGGTTGAGGTGTTGGTTTACTCCCTCTTGGTGAGGTGGAGTTGGTGTTGGTTTGTATCCCTCTTCGATAGAGGTGGATATTGGTTGTATTACCTCGGTGGAGGTTGTATTGGTTGAGAGAGGAGTTCGGTACTCCTAGTGGATTAGAAATCCTTCTCGGTGAAGGCGGGGACGTAGAGCTCGGTGCTCGAACCTCGAAACACATCTTGTTGTTTGCGTTTGATCCATTGACTCTTAACTCTCTCTCTTTACTTTGTGTTATGCATTGCATCATTCATATTGCCATATCATTTATATGCTTGTGTTGTGCCTTGCATTGATTCATATTGCCTATATTATCTATATGCTTGGTTGTGTTTGCTTGTGTGCCTCACTTGTGCCTAACCACGAGAGCTTCATATAGCGCCTCAACTCTTATTCAGAGGAATCACGAGGAGTTAGTCCAGAGCCCTTCACGGGAAATTCGGCTACACTTGTTGGTTGCACTAAGTGTAGATTGCAATTAGTTTTAAATTTCCGCATTTTAGTTTATTAGATTAGTCGTACACCTATTCACCCCCCTCTAGGTGTACTTATAAATGGTATCAGAGCCTACGCTCCTGATATTTGATTTAACCACCTAGGAGTGTGATCTTGGTTTGCTAATCTATCATTTGCATTTGCACGTATATTTGTTTGCACACACTCATGGATTGCTTGTCTCCTCTCATGTTTGATGTTTCCAACAATGACACATGGAAATTTAGGATGTCCATGTATTTGAAAACCCTAAGCTTGCATGTTTTCCTTGCCGCTACCAAGAAATGCTATCTTGGTAACCGCAAATCATATAGGGGCCAATACATTTGCCCTTGAGGCTACTAAAAGCACGCTTAACAAAGTTTATCTTATGCTTGTTTCTAACTTTGATTCCGCCTTTGCAGTATGGAACAAGTTGACCACCTCCAAGCTTCAATTGCCAATCCAACTGGAGGATGAATCTAGTGAAGAATCCGAGCCACAATGCTTTATGGTCTAAGGGAATGACTCCCTTCAGGTATACTCGGAATCTGAACTAGATTGTGATGATGCTAGTTCTTCTAATAATGAGCATGTTGATCCTAACACTTTAAATGAAGAACTTTCTATTATTTGTGAAAAATTGATAGAAAAATACAACCTTTTGAAAAAGAAGAGTTTTGAATTAAAAGAAGAAAACAAAGTTTTGTGTTCAAGACATGATTTAGTTTTGCAAGAGAAGGTAGAGATTTCTAATGATAGGGATTCATTGAAGTCTAAACTTGATCTTGCCCTAAAAGAAAATGAATTTTTGAAAAATAAAAATGATTGTGAAACAATTTTGAAGAAAAATGAAAACTTTTCTTCAAAAGTTAAGTTTGTTTTAAAATAAAATGATTCTTTAAAAATGAAAATTGCTTCTATTTCTAAGGATTTAGAAGTTTGTTTAAAGAGAAATGAATCTTTGCAAAATAATATAGATTCACATGTTTGCCATGCTAGGGTAGTTTCACCTAGTTCACCTATTGCATGCTCCACTTCTTCTTTAATTAAAAATGATATATCTATGCTTAAGAAGAATATGGATTGTTTGGGCTCCACTTTGAGCCATTGTGTTTTGAGTCATACAATTTTGGAATCTTTGTTTCGAAAGAAACGAGTTCCTATTATGCATGCACACCCTCCACGGCATACACATGCTACTCACGGTCACAACCATCACACTTTGTATGCTCATGTGTACACTTGTACACATTGTGGACGTAAGGGCCACCTTGCTAAATTTTGTTATGATAGTATAAATGATTCTAATTTAGCAAATAAATTTGTTTGGGTTAGAAAAGGTACTAACCCCCATGGACCCAAAAGAGTATGGGTACCAAAGACCACCCCTATTGTATTTGATGTAGGTGTGGGCTCTCGCATGACGTGAGAGTGATGGTGCCTTGAAGTAGATGCGTTCCGTGCTTAAAGAGAACAATTTGGATGCATCACTTTTAAGGGAAGTTTGGTGGGAGGACCACCTTGGTTTGGAGAACTAGAGAGGTGCCTTCATCGGTTTTGGTATCGATCTCTAAACTCCCGTTTATATTTGCATGCTTTTCATGTCTTTGATTCATAGCATGTCATGTTTTATTGGTCATTATGCTTATGCCATGTTTATTAGATTAGTGATATACATGTTTAGTTATTTGAGACACCCATGTTTAATATGGACCTATATCTATGTGTTCTCACTTTGTTTTTAACTAATATGTATGTCCTAGATCTAATGCATATGCATATACATAATGATCATATGTGTATTTATGATTTTTGTTTTATTTTTGATGCTTCATGATTTGAATATATGTTTAAATGTTAATTTTCATTAAGACTAGGATTTATACTTGTACATATAGTGGGCCACAAATAAATTTTTATATGTTTGAGCTTAAACGCTTATTTGTACCCATTAGATATGCTAGTATAGTCTAGTTTTGATGATTCATGCATTTGACCTGTATTCCCATTTTTGGACATGTTTTATGATCATGTGTTTTCACTTCATGTATATGTCCATCTTGTCTAAACTATTGATTATACATATACATCCTTTGAGCCACGTGCCTTAAGGCATATACATTTGTGGACTCGTTATGTTTTGGATATGTATGTATACTTTAGTTTATACTTGACATACATATGCCTTGAAGAAATCAAGTTTTGATGATTTTCATGTTCTGAGGAATATTGAGCTTGAATGTCTATTTTCATGATTATTTGTGTCACATAACACTTGTACACTCACTTCATTTAAATGTTTCTCATGATTATATTTTTCATGAGTATGTATGGGCTTTATGGACTTCGAGTGTTTAGTGCCATGTGATTTACATGTATTTCATGAAATATAATTTTGTTTTATTCCTTACTTGAAGGATTTTGTACTAGTTTTCAAGATTTTCTATATAACTAGTTACGGTATTCTTCATTATGGTAGAAGTTTTCAAACATACTATATTTTTCAAACCTATTTTTGAAAACCCCTACCTTCCACGGGCGGTTAGATGAGAGACCATGCACATGTTTGCTTTATAGTAAAAATCATTTTAAACTTGAGCATGATTGGGTGGTAGGTTATATGAGTTATACACATGATCTTATTATTGTTGTTTCAATTGGTATCATTGGATCTTTTCAATTGGTATCAATGTTGACATTTCTTGTATACTCATATATATTTTTATGTATGTATGCTTTCACTTCAAATTGTATCAATTTTGATTGGTATCTAATTTTTCATACATATATATGTTTATACTAAAGCTTGAATTTTTAATGACCATCATGTTTCAATTGATTAGTTTTCAATTGATATTTTAAACACAAGCTTATGCATTAGTTGGTATTTCATAAAGGGGGAAAAATTTGTATTTTTATCTTTCAATTGGTATTTTGTTTATCGTTGATTTCTACTCCCATACTTTATGTTGAAAATTGATTTTATTTTGATATCATATGCTCTAAATGACAAATACTTACAATTGGTATCTTTTTGTATCAAGATGCTTATTTGAATACTTTAAATTGGTATCAATGCCTTATTTACCTTCAAGTGGTATATGTTTACATTCATTTGGTATCCAAATGTACTACTTTGACACATTTTTAATTGGTATCAAATTTATTTTATTGAGAAAATTTGAAATATTTTAATAAGAAATATGAAAAATGTTTTGATTTATATTGCCTATTTGCAAGGGGAGCTTAACATCTCTTCTACATATAGATTCATGTTGTGTGTATCCTATATTGAGGAGCTTACCAACTCTTCTTTATGTGGTACACGTGTGTAGGGGGAGCTTCACATCTCCCCTTATACATTGCATATTTTGTGTTATGTGAATTAGGGCTTGTCATCCTTTCTTCATGTAATGCATATATGTAGGGAAGTTAACTTAGCGTCTTCCTCTTCTTGAATGTATATCGCATATATTCTTATAATTGATTTGTTTGACCCCTTAGTTAATTCTTTGTTTCGGACAAAAAGGGGAGAAGAATTTATTGATTTATTTTTACTTTGACCCCTTGTTGATGATTGACAAAAAGGGGGAGAAGTATTTGGTATATATATGCATGTTTTTGGAAAACGGAGTTATGTTTATGCATATATATTTTGTGTTTGCAAATAGGAGAAAAAAATTTGATGTGTTTTATGTTTATCTCCATGCATTTGCAAACATGTTCATGAGCCTTCATTGCATATTTATTATGTTTCTTCCTATGCATGAGTTAAGGGGGAGCTTCTTTGAAGCTTAACTTTAATCCATGCATATATAACTCCATGAGTTTTGTCATCATCAAAAGGGGGAGATTGTTGGCTCAGAGACCTTCCACTCTAGTTTTGATGATGATTAACTCATGTAGTTATGTGTACTAATAATCTTGTAATTTTAGTTTCAGATCATTAACAAGATATTAGTTGGTGATTTGCTTCAGCTAAGAAGTTTTGAATCCTTTCCAAACCGTGATCATGATATGCTTAACAAAGGAGTGGTTTGGATCGAGTCGACTTGAAGATGGAGATCGTCAAGAAGACTTAGGTATCCTAGTTTGGTTTGTGTTTTAGATCCATGTGTAAAGATTAGATAGTGTGATATGCTCAAGTTCACAATACACACACGTTTCATGGTTTGGATTCATTTTTCGTTTTTTGGTTTAACCGATATTGGTTTTCATGAATAGATAGATTCAAAACAAGTTTACATTGTTTAAACGTATATCAGATATGTTCTATATACATACATGCTTCATTTCCTAGACAAACTTATTTTGACTTACCTATTCATGTGGTTTAGGTTTTGTATTTTTAACAAAACATATTTTTGGTATTAAAAGTCAAAAACATGAATATATATATATATATGTTTCTTGTATATTGGATTTCTATCCATATGTAACTTGCTTCAAAGTGTTTAAGTATCGTGTTTTTGTATTTGGATGAGTTTTGGACAAAACAAACTTTCATTTGAAAAATCCAAGTTTGGAAAAATACGGGTTTTGGTTTTCGGTAATTTTTTCATAACATAAAAATGGTTCAATATGTTTGATATTTGTGTTGAAATTTTTAACACATGTTTGTATATCAATGTAAAATGATAAAACTATTTTTGTGGATTTTTAGAAGATTTATGAGAATTTTTAGAATACTTTTTAACAAGTTTTTCTGTCCTAGAATCCTGCCTGACAGGCTCTGGCGGTCGACCGACCGGTCAACCGGACCCCAGAGTCGGTCGACCGGGCGGTCGACGTGCACAAGCCTATGCACGTTGGCCAGGCACTTGGGCCGGTCGACCGGGCGTCGACCGGGCCAGAGAGCTTTTCTCTTTGTTTTTTTACGGTCGACCGGCCGGTCGACCGCTGGCTTCCAACAGTCATTTTTTTGACCGTTGGCGGTCGACCGGGCGGTCGACCGCCCGCCGCTAGAGCTGCCAGTTCAGCTCCAACGACTAGTATTCCAATGGGGCTTTAAATACCCCATTTGTATGAGTTTTTCTCCAAGATTTTAGAGCCAAAAATTTCTACTCTCTAGTGTTTATTTAAACAAGTTTTCAAAAGTGTTTTAGTGTCAAAAAGATCCATCTTATTTGTTTTAAAGTGTTTTGTTTATTTCAAAGAAAATAGGTTTTTGGGAATTAGTTTCTTGATCTAAAATTCTATATCTATTTGGTATTTTTCCCAAGAGATTTTCTTTGATCAAAACACTTATTTTTCACACTTGAGCTATATCTACTATCCTATTCTATTAGGATCATTTATTTGTGGGAAAAAGGAAAGTGTTTGTGATTGAGACATACCACCAAGTTGTAAACCTCTTCATTGTTGTATCCCTCTTTGGTAGAGGTTGATTTGGGTTGTGGGGTGCTCCCTCTTTGGTAGAGGTTGAGGTTGTTGTTTACTCCCTCTTGGTGAGGTGGAGTTGGTGGTGGATTTGTATCCCTCTTCGATAGAGGTGGATTGTGGTGTTTGTGGCCTCGGTGGAGGTTTTATTGGTTGGTTTGTGGAGTTTGGTACTCCGATCTTCGGTAGACCATTTGTATTGCCTCGGTGGAGGTTGTATTGGTTAAGAGAGGAGTTCGGTACTCCTAGTGGATTAGAAATCCTTCTCGGTGAAGGCGGGGACGTAGAACTCGGTGCTCGAACCTCGAAACACATCTTGTTATTTGCGTTTGATCCATTGACTCTTAACTCTCTCTCTTTACTTTGTGTTGTGCATTGCATCATTCATATTGCCATATCATTTATATGCTTGTGTTGTGTTTAGACGGAAAGGTGTTGTATTGTGGAGTATAATTTGCACACAAAATATATTCAATAAAAAGAGAGAAGGTTTAGAGTTAACCTCGATGCTTGATCAATCCACAATTGTATTTATAAGATCAATATATCCTTTCCAATCTCCGTTATAGCAATGGCTATACCGGGTCGATTCTCCGGGAGAGCTAGCGATGGAAGCGTTACGGTTCAAAGTGAAGCAAGAAAACGAAGATTCTTCTTTGTTATTTACACAAATGCAAGAAACATGAAAAAGAAAATAGAAGAGGTGGTTGATTTGTGCATGGTGGAAAAGAAAAAGAACTTTAGTAAAATATGTTGCTAAAAGAAAAGAAACTAGTAAAGAAAATGTTTGGAAAAGCTTTAGATGAGAGAGTACATGGCTAGCTAACTTTACTTCGCTAACTTTCTAAACTCAATGGTGATGCTTGATTGTCTCATGTTAATTCATTGACAATAGGTATAACTTGCTTGTTTGTTCAAGTACTTCACCGTTTTGAAGAGGAGTGTTCTCTTGTTCTTAACTTGAAGCCTCATATGAATTCATTGGCTCTCTAGATAGATGTTCAATGATGAACTCTAGGATTGGTACTCAAAGGATGCTAAGTTAGAAGAATCAACATTCATTTAAACATTCAAGACATAACAACAAATTAGCTTGAAGTAAAGAAGTTGTTCTTACTATACAAGTAGCACATGTTTGGTGATCCATCTCCATGTTCCATCAAGGCTCTTGTTCTAGACAAGGCTCTAAATGAGGCACACATGAGTCATATGGAGTTTGTACAAGCATTCACCAAGGGAAAGCAACTCTACTTCCTTGGTAAGTAAAAGAAACTCTCACAATACAAGTATAAAGATAAGCAATCATCCAAAGAGATAGAAGTTAGCTAGGTAAGATTGTTAGCTAGCCATGCAATAGAAATTTAGCTCTCCATTACACAAGTAACAAAGCTACAATTCATTATGCAAAGCAAGAAGGAGTAAAGCAATGAAAAATGCAAGTAAAGTAAAGTAAGTAAAGCAATGCAAAGTAAAACGTACTAGAGCTTGCAAAGAGAAGACGAAGCTTTGATTAACCCTTGTTACAAGTATGTCACCTCCTTGAATACAAGCTTTCAACAGCACTCACTCTCTTTGTCAAAATCTCTAGGAGGAAGAAGATGGAGACTAAAAACCTAGGTGAAGACTAAAACAAAATACAAGAATTCCCTAGTTCTCTCCTCTCTCTTCTCTTTTCTCTCGTGCAGTCCCTGGTCATGTATTTATAGCACCCAGAGAGAAGCTTCGAGATCCAGGTTGTTGGCGCAAAATTTGGGATCCAACAACCTCTCAACTGCCGCAATTTGGCGGGAAAATCCCGGATTTTGCGGCAACTGTAAGGTTGTTGGGCAATAGCTTCTTGTTGAGAGTTGGTTGCGAGGTTGTTATCTACGTGGCCTTCTAGAATCTTGGTTTGTTACGTAGAATTCTCTGGATCCTGGGTTGAAACTTGAGCTTGGAAT
The DNA here is from genome assembly GCA_038442645.1 of Agave tequilana. Lineage (NCBI taxonomy): Eukaryota > Viridiplantae > Streptophyta > Magnoliopsida > Asparagales > Asparagaceae > Agave > Agave tequilana. Next base: position 96,721 of record JAVJIF010005244.1, on the reverse strand, counting down.
TAATCTCCTTAATTATTGCTAATTAAAGAGATTAATGGGCTTTCTCTCTTTTAATTTGTGGACCTGCAAAAATAGAGAGGAAATGATTAAAAATCACATTTATATACAATATGCATGGTATGGAAGTGGTAAAATATGCAAATATGTGTAACAATCACACCCCATACCTAGCTTTTGCTCGTCCTCGAGCAAAAAGAAAGAAAACGAAAGAAAAAAGAAAATCCTAACTAATTTATTACACCAATTTCGTAGGTGACACGATTGCACTGAGCACGTGCAACAAGCCGTTGAACCTCTAGGTTACCCTAGAGGAGGAGTGTTGTCTCCTGAGGGTTTTCAGTGGATTGTACCCACAAAATCCATAAAGAAAAATAAAAGGGTTAGTGAAATTTTTGATCCATGTTTTAAAGATTCTAACTTGAGCTATAGGTTTCAGGTTACTCTAAACTTTTCATTCTTCTTATAAGTGTCTATTTGGAGTTTTGTTTTTAGCTTAGGTTAAGATTTTAGGGAAAAGATCAAAAACCGGATTTTGCATCAATCCTAGGATATATACATCTATAAATATGAAGGATCTTTCTTGGACTAAGTTCATTTATTTACTAATATACATAATATTTTTTTTCTTTTTTTCTTTTTTTTATTTTATTTATGTTTATTTATTTACATTTCCTTAGCATCCTTAGGCTTTCTAGTTTACCCTTGTAGCGAGCCTTTAACCGATGACTCCCAAACCAGATGGTCTTAGGGCACCAGATGAGAAAACATCCCTCAGGTTTAAGGTCTCGAGTAAAAAGGCCACGAAGGAATTTAAGGACTTAACCACCTTTAGGCGTGATCGGCAATGCTTCTTGAGGCACAGCTAACCAGCTTAGTCAGTGGCTAAGTATTTATTATTTATTTATTTACATTTTTTTCTTTTATTTTTTTTTATTATATATATGTGTAAATAAAATCACAAAGTCTTTGATTAATCCTTCAATATGTTTAATGTTTATATCTAAAGAAAGAATTAAAATCTAGTAATTTTTCTAATCCTTTATTACTTAACCTAAAAATCTAACAAAACTCCTCTTTTCAACTTATAATTAGAAATCTTAATTTAGAGCTTCCTTAATTCCTAAATTTCAAGTTTGATTCTTTAAACATGGATCAAAGAATTTCTTCTTTTTTTATATATTTTTTATATTTTATATATTTTTTATATTTTATATTTTTTTATTTTTCTAAAAGAAAAAGTAAAATCTAAAAAGAAAGTGGAAAATCTATAAAGAAAGGTAAAATCTAAAAGAAAATAAAAACCTAAAAAGAAAGTGAAAAATCCTAAAAAAAAAACCTAAAAAGAAAGTGAAAAATCCTATGTTAGTATCTACCCCCCATACCTATCTCATGCATTGTCCCCAATGCATGCAAGATGAAATGATGCATGAAATAGGTAAAGGATAAAGCTACTCCCTCTGTCGTTTTGGACCCGCGGTGGTGCTAGGTCCAGCCGACTGTGATCTCCTCAATGCTGCCTCCATACTACCTAGCCGAGAGGATTGCTCCTCTATCCTTTTCCTAAGCCGGACCTGCCCCTTGAAAATCTTCTTCATGCCCTTCCAGATGGTGGACATGAAGGCTCGTGAATCAGTGGGGGGTTCCTGCCTCCAAAATTGGGGCTCATCAATCTCCTCTAGGCTTTCCTCTGAAGAAGACTCCACAGGTACATTCTCAGGCTGGGCACTGGATGTCCAAAGTGCCTGCAAGCAACCATTATACGAACTGGTGGGTCTTTCTACAGTAACAGGCACTCGGTCAAATGTATTAAAGACAGCGTCTGATATGAAATGTTTACACAGACGTGTGATTAAGATTGCATGGGAATGCTTTGCACCCCGAGTGCGGGAGGAATTGTCAAGAATAGCATGGAAGATGGCCCTATTCAAACAGACCGTGTGGTTATGCGTCATTAAATCATGGATTATCTGTAACACGGGTCTGTTAAAGGAAGATTGGTGGTCAAGCCCAAAAATGTTGCGTTGGACCCAGCGTCCAATGCAATGAACATTTCGAAAGTTCGTGTTGGCTTTGAGCCCACGGTCCTGAATGGTACAACGGACCCCCATGATGGTCATATAATCTATCAATGGCAAGGGGTCGGTATGGTGGGGATGACTGGGGACATTAGTGGTGTCAGCAATAAGTGGAATGGTGACAAAGATGTCACCGAATGGCATGTGAGATATAAATTGGTACGTGTCATGATTCACAGATGCATGATCAATTGAATTGTAAAAAGTAGTGACAAGATCAGGGCAATAATATGCATCGTAGTCATTGTTATCATAGACCAAAGAGTACCAATTCTATGAACGTATTCTATCCACAAAGATGTGCCCATATCCCCCACTATCATTCAAAAGTATGGAAAAATCCCTTTCTACAAACAAATTCGGGGCCATGTATGATAATGGAATTGAAAACAAAGTATTTGAGAGAGGAAAATGCAAACCACCCCCGGAGATCGTGGGGGGGAAATCCAAAACAGTTGTGCAGAAGGCACCCGGGACAGAGTCTGGAAGAATGGCTCTGGATCTGCCACCAGCAGAATAAATCAGCCGACCAAAATTTTTCTGAGCACCAGAGATGGCCGGAGTGCGGCGGAATTGCGGCCAAAAAATTGGAAATTGCGGCAGATCTGAAGATTCTGGTGAAGGGAAAAATTGGCAGAGGTTGGCTCTGGAAGAAGGAGTTTAGATCTGAGGGGATATCTGCGTGTGAGGGAGAAGGGTTGGTGAGGAGAGTATGTAAAGGGGGAAAGAAAAATGGGATTTCCACTTTTATCCCTAGGTCAAAGGTATATTTACAACCCTAGGTCAAAGGTATTTGGAAATGAATGGAATCCTAGGGAAGAGAAAATCCTAGGAATGTGAAACTTTTATAAGCACAAAAATCCCTAATTTAATTTTTTTTTAATTACAAAAAGTGTAAAAGAAAATTATTTACAAGTGTGGTCCCAAAATGATATTCAGGAAAATGCGCGGGGAACTATACAGATGGAATGGTCACAAATAAACTGGGTCACAAAGACCCAATTCATGAACTTCGTGTGACATGGAATCAGTGGTAAAGAATGGCTTAAGACGTTGACCTTTCACTTTGAATTTGTTGCCATTATTTGGGTCAAGAATCTCGATCGCACCATGGGAGAAGACATTTTGAACTATGAATGGCCTTGACCACCTGGTTCTCAATTTATCAGGGAAAAGGTGGAGTCGTGAATTATACAACAGAACCTTTTGTCCTACGACAAAAATTTTGCGGTGAATGGATTTATCGTGAAAAAGCTTGGTTCTGTGTTTGGTGATCCGAGCATTGTCATATACCTCGTTTCGTAGCTCTTTAAGCTCGTATATCTGCAACTTCCTTAAAGCACCGGCTTTATCCAAATCCAAGTTCAGCTGCTTTAAAGCCCACATAGCTCGGTGTTCTAATTCAGCAGGCAAGTGACAAGGTTTCCCAAATACAACTCGATATGGAGACATACCGATGACAGTCTTGTAAGCGGTCCTGTATGCCCATAAGGCATCAGTGAGTTTGATGGACCAATCCTTACGGTTCTGTCCTACAGTTTTCTCCAAAATGAGTTTTATCTGTCTATTCGTGACTTCAACTTGCCCATTGGTTTGAGGATGGTAAGCCGTGGATAATTTGTGAGTGATAGAGTATTTACGCATCAAGGCTTCAAAAGCCCTATTGCAAAAATGACTCCCATTGTCGCTTATTATCGCACGGGGGACTCCAAAGCGAGAGATGATGTAGTCTCTTAAAAACTTAATGACAACATGGTTGTCATTTGTCCTTGTTGGAATTGCTTCAGCCTATTTCGAAACATAATCTACGGCTACCAAAATGTATTGGTTACCGTGGGACAGAGGAAAGGGTCCCATAAAATCAATGCCCCAGAGGTCAAAAATTTCGACTTTCAAGATGGGTGTGAGGGGCATCATGTCTCTCTGTGTAATACGACCCGTCATTTGACACTTATCACAAAGCTTGCAAAAATTGTATGCATCCTTAAAGAGAGTGGGCCAGTAAAATCCACTCTGAAGCACTTTCTCAGCAGTTTTCCGTGGACCAAAATGTCCACCGCAAGCTAACTTGTGACAAAATGTCAAAACACTCTGATGTTCATCCTCAGGAAGGCACCTACGTATGATCTGATCAGGACAATATTTGAATAAATACGGTTCATCCCAAAAGAAGAACCGCATTTGTCGCATGAATCGGTGTTTTTCCTGACCTGACCAATGAGAAGGTATTTGCCTGGTAGCAAGGTAATTCACAATGTCAGCATACCAGGGGTCTCCACACATCTCAAAAATGTGTTCGTCAGGGAAATCGTCATTAATCGGTATACTCTCCTTAGGTGCATTTGGGATTCTCGACAAATGATCAGCTACCACGTTCTCAAGGCCCTTTTTATCTTTAATCTCCAAATCAAACTCTTGCAAAAGAAGTATCCATCGAATCAGTCTTGCCTTAGCATCCTTCTTTTGCATCAAGTATTTTAGGGTGGAGTGATCAGTGAAAACAATAGTCCTGGACCCTAGCAGATATTGGCGAAATTTCTCCAACGAAAAGACAACCGCTAAAAATTCCTTTTCAGTAGTCGTGTAATTGAGTTGGGCATCATTCAGCGTTCTGCTAGCATAATAGATTACGTGTTGCCTATTATCAATACGCTGCCCTAAAACAGCGCCTATAGCAAAGTCAGAGGCATCACACATAATCTCAAAAGGCTTGGTCCAATCTGGTGCAGAAATGATCGGTGCTGAGACAAGTCTACTTTTAAGCTCCTTCCATGACTTTTGACATACCTCATCAAAGATAAAGGGTACATCCTTTCCTAAGAGATTTGTCAAGGGTCTTGTAATGTTGCTAAACCCTTGAATGAATCGTCTATAGAAGCCGGCGTGCCCTAAGAATGATCTAATGTTCTTTAAACATGTTGGTTCAGTGAGCTTTGTTATGACTTCCACTTTAGACTTGTCCACCTCGATTCCTATTCTTGATACCTTGTGCCCAAGTACAATTCCTTGCTTGACCATAAAATGACACTTTTCCCAGTTAAGTGTCAAATTTTTCTCCATACAACGTTGTAATACCAGCTTTAAATGGTACAAGCATTGCTCAAAGGAATCCCCATAAATCGAGAAATCATCCATGAAAATTTCCAGAAATCTCTCCACCATGTCCGAAAAAAGACTCAGCATGCAACGTTGAAACGTTGCAGGAGCATTGCAAAGGCCGAAGGGCATCCTTCGGTATGCAAACGTTCCAAAGGGACAGGTGAAGGTCGTTTTCTCTTGGTCTTCAGGAGCAATTGGGATTTGATTATATCCTGAATATCCATCCAGGAAACAATAATACTCGTGTCCCGCCAATCTCTCCAGCATTTGATCAATAAATGGAAGAGGAAAGTGGTCTTTACGTGTGGCAGTGTTCAACTTCCTATAATCAATACAAACTCGAATCTTAGTTGGAAGACGTGTTTGTATCAATTCTTTATTCTCATTCTCCACCACCGTAAATCCAGCTTTCTTAGGCACAGCATGAACTGGACTTACCCACTGACTATCGGATATGGGATAGATAATCCCATTGTCTAATAGTTTCAAAATCTCAGATCTAACAGCTTCTTGCATAATGGGGTTAAGTCTACGCTGTGGATCTCTTTTCGGCTTGGCATCTTCTGTCAGATGAATTCTATGTTGAACAATGGAAGGACTAATCCCCTTGATATCAGCCATGGTCCAACCAATGGCCTCCCTATTATCCTTAACACAGTCAGAAGGTCCTCTTCTTGTTGCTTAGTTAGATTGGATGCAATGATTACAGGAAAAGATTCCTTCTCATCCAAGTACTTGTACTTGAGATGATCGGGAAGAGCCTTAAGCTCAGAAGAAGGGACCGGATCTATCACAGGTTGCTCATGGTGCAAGGGAAGAATAGGGGTGGAATTAGTAGTCTTTTCAACATTTGATCCAACAATCTGATCCAGGTTGAAGTCATCGGACTCCAACTCAAACTCCTCTTCAGACTCATACTCCACCTCGTCCACATGTTCACTGGTCAAACCCTCAATCAAGTTTACTTCGAAGGAATCATTGTCCACATCCCTTGGCTGCTTCCCCAGATGGAAGACATTCACCTCTTTCGTCATATCTCCAAAAGTTAGCCGCATCGATCCATTTCTGCAGTTGATGATTGCATTCGCGGTGGCTAAGAAAGGACGTCCGAGAATGACGGGTGTTTGCGCTCTGTGATTTTGTACGGACTGTGTCTCAAGAACAACAAAGTCCACGGGGTAAATGAATTCCCCAACCCGTATCAAAACATCTGTAATTTCCCCCTTGGGAATCTTTACAGAGCGGTCAGCCAATTGGATAGTCATCTGAGTAGGACGAAGGTTGCCTAACCCTAACTGCTGATAGACGGAAAAGGGGAGAAGATTGATGCTCGCGCCCAAGTCTAGCAAAGCCCTATTTATGGTGGTCTCCCCTATGATGCAAGAAATGATAGGGCTCCCTGGATCTTTGTATTTCACAGGGATCGGACCATTGAGCAGTTCACTTATGTTGGAAGCCAGAAAGACTTTCTTAGGGACATTTGCTTTTCTCTTTTTAGTACACATTTCTTTCAGAAACTTGGCGTAGGATGGGACTTATTGAATGGCATCTAAGAGAGGGACATTGATTTGTACTTGGTTGAATATCTCTCTTATCTTCTCCATGTGAGCATTCATCTTATGATTTGTAAGCCTATTTGGGAATGGGACAACAGGCTTATATGTTTGCTCATCAACTTTCTCTTTTCCATTAGACTGGGAAGTGGATGGATTTGTGCTTGATGAAGGATTGTCTTGCATGGGTTGAATTGGAACAGAAGGTGGTGGCATTGGCACAGATTTAGGAGACTGATTTGAAACCTTATTATCTACATGCTTCCCAGATCTAAGGATTTGAATGGCTTGGCATTGGCTGGGTCCCAAGTCTTCAACTTCATGCAGGGGAAAATTGGCTTTGGGATTTGGCACAGGTTGGCTAGGCAGCATTCCTTTTTGTCTTTCAGTCAGTGTGTTAGCCAACTGCCCTATTTGGATTTGCAATTTATTCATGTCCTGCTGCTGATTGTTCATCATTGAAGCTTGGGTCTTAGATAAGGTCTCTATCATTTTCTCTAAATCAGAAATTCTTTTATCTGAAGGATTGGGTGGTGGATGATGTTGATACTGGGGCTGAAAATTTCCTTGGTAAGGCACAGGATTTTGATATGACTGGAATCTGGGTGGACTTTGGTATGAATGGATATTTGGTGGGTTCTGGTGGTAAGTCGGTGGATGAGACTGAGCAGGGTATTGTTGTAGAAATGGTTGTCTAGGCTGCTCAGGACCAGACTGACTCCAAAAAAAATTAGGATGGTTTCGCCATCCAGGATTATAGGTTTTGGAGTAAGGATTGTAAGTGGGTCTGGTGTACGCAGCATTCGTACTCTCCTGAAACATTTGAGTTTGATAAACTGGACACTCCTCAAATAGATGATTCAGATCATGGCAGTAGGTACAACCCGGATTTACCACAGATGTTGGGTTGACCTGATTCACAGCAGAGTTTTCCCTCGACTCTAGCAACTCAATCCTCTTCATCAACTGTGTGATTTTAGCTTCTGCAGCTATTGAGGATCCTATGGAACGTAAACCAGTTCTGGAAGTTGTGGGTGCAGGTTTCTCAGTACATGAGTCCCACTGGACTGTCTTTTCAGCTAAAGCCTCAAAAAGATCCCAACCCTGATCTTCATCCTTTTTTAAGAATTCTCCTTGACACATGGTTTCAAGGAGCGTCTTAGTCTGATAATCAAGCCCATCATAGATAATCTGGCACTGGCGCCATTTTTCTATACCGTGATGGGGACACAGGGCTACTAGGTCTTTGAAGCGCTCAAAGTACTTCCAAAACGGTTCATTGGCTTCTTGTTTGAATTGCATTATATTATTCCTCATCAGGGCTGTCTTATGAATAGGATAAAACTTTTTAAGAAAGACCTTAACGAAATCATCCCATGAAGAAATTGAGCTGACTGGGAGATTATAAAGTCACTTCTTAGCAATATCCTTAAGTGCAAAAGGTATAAACCTAAGTCTGACAGCATCTTCGGTCAACTGGAAAATTCTCATCATAAGGCATACTTCTTCAAATTCTCGGATGAAGAAGTACGCATCCTCAGATTCAAGGCCATGGAATCGTGGAAGTGTGTTTATGAACTGGGGCTTCAACTCAAAGTTATTTCCATTTGTGTTTGGGAGGAGAATGCACGATGGAAGTGATGTGCGGATAGGATAGAACTTGTCTTGCAACGACACGTTGGCGGTCATGATTGTGTCGAGTGGTGGTGTATGTGGCAATGTAGAGACTCTCACAAGCCTAGCAGAATTCGGATCTCGATACCACTCTTGCATACAATATTACACAATCAACGTGCACCGATCACACAGGCGGAAAATGAAAAATAACAATCAAGAAAAAAGAAAAATCAATCCAAGCTTTCTAGGTTTCCTGGACCTAGACGACTCCTAACTTTAGATCGTCCACAGGAGGTTTGGTGTAGACTTTGACTATAAGCAAATCAGCCAGGGAAGGGTAAGGTTGGTGGGAGGTTTTCCGTCAGAGACGTTCCTTAATTAAGTAACCAGCAACCTTCGGGCTTTCGGCCCTCAACCCCTTTCCTAGACACTGATTTTACAAAAGTCACTTTCCAACACTTTTCCCCCTTAGGATAATCTCCTAAGTGAGTCCGGATGTCCCTAGGGCCAACGTCTAGCAGTTTTTATTTAGAAGCTTAGGATTTGTGAGTGCGTGGGAAAATAGTTTTTGGGCTAAGGAAGGGGTGATAAAATCCCCACCTTATCTTTTTTATGGGATTTGCCCTTAGAATCAATTCGTGCAAGTGTACGATATCAACAAACAAGGTTCACTCAAAGCGTAATTAAATTAAACAAAGAGTGAGTCCTAGTCTATATGCTATGCTTACGTACCTTGTCTCCAGCACTCTTCAACAGTAAATGTAAAGAAATTGAAAGACACATGCCTAGTATACAAATGTCTAAACAATTTTTTAACTTTGCAACAAATTTTTTACTGTTGATTAGCAGATATAAGGTGAAGCAAACAAGATTTAAAGTATTGCAGCAGCTGTATTTTGCAGAGAAGCAAGCCCTGCAGAAAAATGATCAGTAGTCAACTCTTCCTTGCCGCAATTCTGCGGCAAAATCCCAGAATTTGCGGCAATTCAGAGGGATCCTGGTCTCTGCTTTCGAGAGCAGAGGCCCAGGTCCACTTATATGTATACTGCAATGCAAATTTTCCTGTTTTCTTCTCCTGTAACCTGCAACAGAGAAGAAGATTCGTTTAGTTCTTCACTTTAAAGAAAATCCGTTGCTCTCCCCGGCAACGGCGCCAAAAATTTATTTAGACGGGAAAGGTGTTGTATTGTGGAGTATAATTTGCACACAAAATATATTCAATAAAAAGAGAGAAGGTTTAGAGTTAACCTCGATGCTTGATCAATCCACAATTGTATTTATAAGATCAATATATCCTTTCCAATCTCCGTTATAGCAATGACTATACCGGGTCGATTCTCCGGGAGAGCTAGCGATGGAAGCGTTACGGTTCAAAGTGAAGCAAGAAAATGAAGATTCTTCTTTGTTATTTACACAAATGCAAGAAACATGAAAAAGAAAATAGAAGAGGTGGTTGATTTGTGCATGGTGGAAAAGAAAAAGTGTTGGCCCAAGAGGTTACACTCTCCAATTGTTTTGTGTTTTGATGATGACAAACCAAATATGAGCTATTTGGTACTAACAAGTTTGTTAAGATAAGTTTCAGGTTTGTACCATGATTAGAGACCATTCGCTTAGCTATTGCAAGAACTTCTAAGTTCCACAAAGCAAGGAAGGCAAATTGCACATCAAGGAAGGATCATAGAAGAGAAGGCACTAGCAAGGCATTGGATGGCTCAAAGACTTGAAGATAGCACAAGAAGTCTTCATGTAATTTGTTTTTCAGTTATAGTTTGTTAAAGAATAGTGGATAGGTTTGAAGCTCTATCACACACGTTTTTGCGCACATGCTCATTCCAAAATATTTTCTTATAAATTATACAAAAATATTTTGCATACAAGATTTTGCCTACAGATATATATTTATGTTTTATACTAATCCCTGTTCAAAAGTATTTTTGTTAAAATCAAAATCCTCTTTGTTTTCTTTTTAAAATTGACTTTTTGACCTGATCCGGTCGACCGGGTCGGTCGACCGAGTCTGTGTCAGTCTGGTCCGGTCGACCGGACCAGTCGACCGAAGTCCTGGCAGATGCACGTATCCGTGTGCACGTCTGTCGGTCGACCGGGGCGGTCAACCGGACTATTATTTTTTGCTCACAGGTTTTATCGGTCGACCGGGTCGGTCGACCGCTAGACTTCAACGGTCAAATTTTTATAATACCGGTCGACCGGCCCGGTCGACCGATCCGACCGTTTGAACAGTAACGGGCAGATTTTTAAGAGCTGTTTATTTTTGTCTTTTGTATTTAAAAATTCGTTTAAAGATATATTTTGATCTAATTACCTCCTAAACATCAGTAAATATGTTTTATCCCTAAACCCTAGCCCTCTCCTATAAATAGGGGTGTTTGGGGAGAGATTGGTTACAACAACAATTATTGCTAAAAATTCAAAAGTTTAAGGCTTTCAAAGTTCTTGGTTTTTGTGCTAAATTCTCTCAATTTTCTGAAGGGTTTTCAAAAGTTTTTCTCTGATTTCAATTTCTTTTCCTTACACAAAAGAGCTTCAATTCTACTCATTATTCTCTAAGGACCTTTGTAAGGGAAGAGATTTTTGAAAGAGAGAGTTTGTGGTCTTTTGACTACCAAGGAAATCACTTGTTCTTGAGATTGTAGGAGTTGGGTACTCCATTGTATTTGAGATCTTTGTGATAGTGGAAGTGGTCGGAATCCTTCTGGGGAAGGCGGGGAGTAGAGCTGGGTGCTCGAACCTCGATAACATATCCTTGTGTTTGCGATTGGTTTACATTCTTGCAATTATTACTCTACTTTGCTTGCACTTATTACTTGCTCATCATACTTGCTTGCTTGCATTCACATTGTGATTGTTATAGCTTTAAATTTTTATATTGCCCTTTGATTAGCATTATCACCTATTCACCCCCCCCCCTCTAGGTGATTTTCAATTGGTATCAGAGCTTGGACTCTCGGTTTGGCTTAACATCCATAGAGAGATCCTTAAAATATTGCTAATCAACATTTTCATTCATCCATTCATACACTAGTAAACATGGCCGACAACATTAAAACCCCACCTAAATTTGATGGCCTAAATTTTCCCATTTGGAAGGTTAGGATGACTATATTTTTGCAATCACTAGGTAGCTTGGTAGCTAAATCCTTGACCAAACCCTACATAGCACCCGATAGTGATGAAAGTACATGGACCGACTTCAATTTTAGAGAATATGAGGCTAACTCAAAAGCCCAAAACTCCCTATTAACCGCCTTGAATGAGGATGACCTTACACGGGTAATTCATTGCCAATCCGCCTATGAGATTTGGCAACACTTATTGGTCACACATGAAGGGACTTCACAAGTCAAGAGAGCTAAGATAGATCTCTTGAGGTCTCAATATGAATCATTTAAAATGCTTGATGATGAATCCATTGATTGTATGATTACTCGTTTCACTAAAATTACAAATGGTCTTTCTTCATTAGGTGACGTCATCTCCAACGATCAAAAGGTGCGCAAAGTGATACGGGCTCTTCCTTCTTCATGGGAGATCAAGGCCACCACCTTAAAGGAGTTGAACGACAAGGACGAGATGGACATCATTAGTCTCATTGGGAACCTAAAGACCCATGAGATGGAGAAGAAGGCAAGAGAAGAGGCCACTACTTCAAAGAAGAAATCTATAGCCTTCAAGACTTCATCCACCAATGATGAAGATAATGAAGACGAAGAAGAAGATGAGGAACTAACTCTACTTGTGCGGAATGTCAAGAGGTTGTACCGAAAGAACAAGTTCAACTTCCGGAGAAGATTCGAAGGCAAAGAGGAGCGGAAGATCATTTGCTATAATTGCCGCAAACCCGGACATATCATGGCGGATTGTCCGGAGTTCAAGAAGAAGATGACTTCCTCCTTCAAGCCAAAGAAACCGGAGGAGAAGAAAGCCTACAAAGCAACATGGGATTCGGAAAGCGAGTCCGAAGAGGAGGTAGATCAAGCTAACATGTGTTTCATGGCAAACACACCTAAGGTAACCCCTCAATCCCTTGATGATGAAGATGATGAACTAAGTAAGGAAGTTCTAGTTCATGCCTTTGTAGAACTTTCTGAAACTTATGATAATAAGAAACTTGAATGCTTAAAATTACAAAAAGAAGTTGCTTTTCTTAAAAATCAACTTGCTTTGGTTTCAAAAGAAAAAGATGATCTTTCTTCCAATCTTGTTTCCATTCAAAATGAATTTGACGCTTATAAGATTTCTTGTAAGGGTAAAACCCCTATTGTTGATAATAAAGAAATTTCTTCCTTAAAAACCAAAATGGTTGATTTTGAAAAGATTTTGAAAGATTGTGCTTTTAACACAAAGAAGCTTGAAGAAAAGTTTTCCAAAAAGCACACTTCTCATGTTAAAGATTCTCATGTTAAAATTCCACATGCTCACACTTCAAATAATACTTCTCATGCTAAATCTTGTTGAATTTATATGTTTTGTTTTTATGAGTTTTTGTGTTTTAAATAAATTCTTGTGTTTTGGTATTTTTGGTATTTTTGGTATTTTTGGTATCAAGAGAAATTTTTGTGTTTTAATTGGTTTCAATAATTGGTGCATCATTTCAATTATTAGTTTCTAGAGCATATTCTTGTGTTTTATGTATAGCATAATTTGAGGGGGAGTTTTCTCCTACCCTATATTTTTGTTAATAGCCTATTTGTTTTGTCATCATCAAAAAGGGGGAGATTGTTGGCCCAAGAGGTTACACTCTCCAATTGTTTTGTGTTTTGATGATGACAAACCAAATATGAGCTATTTGGTACTAACAAGTTTGTTAAGATAAGTTTCAGGTTTGTACCATGATTAGAGACCATTCGCTTAGCTATTGCAAGAACTTCTAAGTTCCACAAAGCAAGGAAGGCAAATTGCACATCAAGGAAGGATCATAGAAGAGAAGGCACTAGCAAGGCATTGGATGGCTCAAAGACTTGAAGATAGCACAAGAAGTCTTCATGTAATTTGTTTTTCAGTTTATAGTTTGTTAAAGAATAGTGGATAGGTTTGAAGCTCTATCACACACGTTTTTGCGCACATGCTCATTCCAAAATATTTTCTTATAAATTATACAAAAATATTTTGCATACAAGATTTTGCCTACAGATATATATTTATGTTTTATACTAATCCCTGTTCAAAAGTATTTTTGTTAAAATCAAAATCCTCTTTGTTTTCTTTTAAAATTGACTTTTGACCTGATCCGGTCGACCGGGTCGGTCGACCGAGTCTGTGTCAGTCTGGTCCGGTCGACCGGACCAGTCGACCGAAGTCCTGGCAGATGCACATATCCGTGTGCACGTCTGTCGGTCGACCGGGGCGGTCGACCGGACTATTATTTTTTGCTCACAGGTTTTATCGGTCGACCGGGTCGGTCGACCGCTAGACTTCAACGGTCAAATTTTTATACTACCGGTCGACCGGCCCGGTCGACCGATCCGACCGTTTGAACAGTAACGGGCAGATTTTTAAGAGCTGTTTATTTTTGTCTTTTGTATTTAAAAATTCGTTTAAAGATATATTTTGATCTAATTACCTCCTAAACATCAGTAAATATGTTTTATCCCTAAACCCTAGCCCTCTCCTATAAATAGGGGTGTTTGGGGAGAGATTGGTTACAACAACAATTATTGCTAAAAATTCAAAAGTTTAAGGCTTTCAAAGTTCTTGGTTTTTGTGCTAAATTCTCTCAATTTTCTGAAGGGTTTTCAAAAGTTTTTCTCTGATTTCAATTTCTTTTCCTTACACAAAAGAGCTTCAATTCTACTCATTATTCTCTAAGGACCTTTGTAAGGGAAGAGATTTTTGAAAGAGAGAGTTTGTGGTCTTTTGACTACCAAGGAAATCACTTGTTCTTGAGATTGTAGGAGTTGGGTACTCCATTGTATTTGAGATCTTTGTGATAGTGGAAGTGGTCGGAATCCTTCTGGGGAAGGCGGGGAGTAGAGCTGGGTGCTCGAACCTCGATAACATATCCTTGTGTTTGCGATTGGTTTACATTCTTGCAATTATTACTCTACTTTGCTTGCACTTATTACTTGCTCATCATACTTACTTGCTTGCATTCACATTGTGATTGTTATAGCTTTAAATTTTTAAATTGCCCTTTGATTAGCATTATCACCTATTCACCCCCCCCCTCTAGGTGATTTTCAAAAAGAACTTTAGTAAAATATGTTGCTAAAAGAAAAGAAACTAGTAAAGAAAATGTTTGGAAAAGCTTTAGATGAGAGAGTACATGGCTAGCTAACTTTACTTCGCTAACTTTCTAAACTCAATGGTGATGCTTGATTGTCTCATATTGATTCATTGACAATAGGTATAACTTGCTTGTTTGTTCAAGTACTTCACCGTTTTGAAGAGGAGTGTTCTCTTGTTCTTACCTTGAAGCCTCATATGAATTCATTGGCTCTCTAGATAGATGTTCAATGATGAACTCTAGGATTGGTACTCAAAGGATGCTAAGTTAGAAGAATCAACATTCATTTAAACATTCAAGACATAACAACAAATTAGCTTAAAGTAAAGAAGTTGTTCTTACTATACAAGTAGCACATGTTTGGTGATCCATCTCCATGTTCCATCAAGGCTCTTATTCTAGACAAGGCTCTAAATGAGGCACACATGAGTCATATGGAGTTTGTACAAGCATTCACCAAGGGAAAGCAACTCTACTTCCTTGGTAAGTAAAAGAAACTCTCACAATACAAGTATAAAGATAAGCAATCATCCAAAGAGATAGAAGTTAGCTAGGTAAGATTGTTAGCTAGCCATGCAATAGAAATTTAGCTCTCCATTACACAAGTAACAAAGCTACAATTCATTATGCAAAGCAAGAAGAAGTAAAGCAATGAAAAATGCAAGTAAAGTAAAGTAAGTAAAGCAATGCAAAGTAAAACGTACTAGAGCTTGCAAAGAGAAGACGAAGCTTTGATTAACCCTTGTTACAAGTATGTCACCTCCTTGAATACAAGCTTTCAACAGCACTCACTCTCTCTCTTTGTCAAAATCTCTAGGAGGAAGAAGATGGAGACTAAAAACCTAGGTGAAGACTAAAACAAAATACAAGAATTCCCTAGTTCTCTCCTCTCTCTTCTCTTTTCTCTCGTGCAGTCCCTGGTCATGTATTTATAGCACCCAGAGAGAAGCTTCGAGATCCAGGTTGTTGGCGCAAAATCTGGGATCCAACAACCTCTCAACTGCCGCAATTTGGCGGGAAAATCCCGGATTTTGCGGCAACTGTAAGGTTGTTGGGCAACAGCTTCTTGTTGAGAGTTGGTTGCGAGGTTGTTATCTACGTGGCCTTCTAGAATCTTGGTTTGTTACGTAGAATTCTCTGGATCCTGGGTTGAAACTTGAGCTTGGAATTAATCTCCTTAATTATTGCTAATTAAAGAGATTAATGGGCTTTCTCTCTTTTAATTTGTGGACCTGCAAAAATAGAGAGGAAATGATTAAAAATCACATTTATATACAATATGCATGGTATGGAAGTGGTAAAATATGCAAATATGTGTAACAATCATGTTGTGCCTTGCATTGATTCATATTGCCTATATCTATATGCTTGGTTGTGTTTGCTTGTATGCCTCACTTGTGCCTAACCACGAGAGCTTCATATAGCGCCTCAACTCTTATTCAGAGGAATCAAGAGGAGTTAGTCCAGAGCCCTTCACGGGGAATTCGGCTACACTCGTTGGTTGCACTAAGTGTAGATTGCAATTAGTTTTAAATTTTCACATTTTAGTTCATTAGATTAGCCGTACACCTATTCACCCCCTTTAGGTGTACTTACAGAACTGTTAACATAAAACGTGAATAAAAACTGTTAATGCTTCTATCGCCTCCCGTCCCTATTGATTCGACCCGTTGAGCCAATACTATAACGGAAGTATCGAGGGAACATTAGCACATATACATTTTCATTGTTTTCACAAAACACACGTTTTCGAGTGCTTGTTCCGCCCCAATCAAATTTTTGGCGCCGTTGCCGGGGAACGGGAATGGTTTTGGTTTCACGTTTTTGTTAACATTTTCTTCTCTGTTTTTGTGTGCAGGTCAAAGTTTATAGGAACTTAATATTGCAAAACAATCATTAGCACTACAGCTCCCTGCTCTTTAAAGCAGGGACCCAGCTTTTAAAGAAAAATCGCGCAAACGCGACTTTTGCCACGGAACCGTGGCTATTTTGTGATAATTGTGTATCTTGTTGTGCTGGGCTGTATTCATTGTAATAGCTGGTTGATTTGTGCTATTACTTTCCTACTTTGATTGCCCACACACTACAATAAATTAAAGAACTAAACTACGATATTTGGACGCTTTTAAAACGGTTTAGACATTTGCATTTAGGCACGTGTCAATTTAATTCCAATATACTGTATTTTGTTCTGTTGTTGTGATCTGCATTGAGGTGTACATATGGCATTGCATATAACATAGGACAAACACGTGGGTGATTTATCGCTTTGTGTTATATTATTGTCTATATCGCACATTTGCACAAATTGGACTTAAGGGCAAAACCCATACAAGATAAGGTGGGGATTTAATCACCCTTCCTTAGCTCAAAAATCACCTTCCCACTCACACAACCAAAGCCCTAATAAAAATTGATAGACGTTGGCCCTTAGGGACATCTCGAACTCATTAAGAGATTGACCGAGGGTAAAACTTATTTTGAACCTTACTCTTGTGAAATCGGTGTCTAAAGTTGGGGGTTAAGAGGTTACACCTCGAAGATAGCGTGGTTTGACGTAATTAAGGCCTGTTGCTTATACACGGATACCTCCCACCGTATTTTGCCCCTTCCTGGCCGATTAGCTTGTGGTCGGATTCATACAACAACCTCCCCCAAGTAATCGACCAGTTAGGAGTCGTCTAGGTCTAGGTCAACCCTAGTATAGGCTTGGTTTTGATTTTTTATTTCTTTTTGTTTGTTTGTCTGTTTTTTCTTTCTTGTTTGTGATTGTTAGTGAAATAGAATTCAACAACAACAATTCTTTCAATCCTAATGTGAATCGTTATTTCGCACCGACCTCATTTGTTTCGGATAATTCCAATCCAATTTTTCACAATAAGAACCAACCAAATACATCAGGTTAGACTTATCTGAATCAATACAACCCATACCCACAATCTTATGACTATAAGTTCCAAAATAATTTCAACTCTTCATAGAGTCAATGGGGATTAACCTCCGCTGAGTTAAATTTTCAACCTCCTTGTCCACCATATCCACCTTATCCACAAATCTCACAATATTCATTCCCCGATTTCGCTTCTGATCGTGGGCGGAACTAGCACTCAAAATGTGTATTTATGAAATCAAATGAAAAGCTCGAATGTGCTTAGTATACCCTCGATACTTCCGTTATAGCATTGGCTCAACGGGTCGTATCCACAGGGAAGGGAGGCGATAGAAGCATTAACAGTCTCTAGTCACGTCAGATATTAACAATTCTTCTATGTTGAAAGAATGAAAAAGAATGAGAAAATGAAAACAAGCATGTGGTAGGTGAGGAGAGCGATGAAAACGGCGATGTAAAAACCAAAAGAGAAGTGAAGAAGATGGAACAAGGTAAACTAAGAAGGCAATGAAAACACCGATAGAAAAATGAGAAAAGAATTTGGAAAACGATTTCTAAAACAAAGGTAAAAGAAAACTCATGGCTACTAACTACTAAGTACTCCACTAACCATGCTAACCTCTTCAAGATAGTTGCCTCACATTTTGATCCTTGGCCATCACAATCCTTATCTTCAAGAAGCAATACAAAGCATGGCTCATGGATGGTTCATAACTAGGGGTGGCAGACGGGTCGCGACCCGTCAGACCCGACCAGACCCGACCCGAAGTTAGCGGGTCTGGGTTTGGGCTAATTGGGTTTGGGTCGTAATTGGGTCGACCCGTCTGACCCGATTATTAAATGGGTCGGGTCGACCCGAACCTGCCAGACCCGCTTGACCCGCCAGACCCGATTATTCTATCTCCTCCTAGGCCTCCTCTCCTTGATCTCCTCCTCTGCCGCCCCTGCCTCCTCCCCTTCGCCTAAATCAAATTGTCAAAAAATATGCGTAAGACCAGTTTTGAACCCGCGGCCTCTAGTGTGTGAAGTTTTGTGTGATGACTAACTATACCACCCCAACAATTTGATAACAAAGTGTAAAGAAATTGTATTTAAAATTTAATAATCGGGTCAAATGGGTCGGGTCGGGTCGACCCGACTAAGAATGGGTCGGGTTTGGGTTTGAATTTTTGACCCATATAATAATCGGGTCGGGTCGACCCGACCCGATTATTATATGGGTCGAGCAGTAATCGGGTCGGGTCGACCCGACCCGACCCAATTGCCACCCCTATTCATAACAATCACAACATTGCAACAAGAACAAGTTATTACAAGCATCACTCATTACACTACTAGCATGAAATAAAAGAGCATGAAATAAGAGAGTTAGCTTGGTTAGCAAGTTAGCAAGTTAGATGTTAGAAATAAAAGAGCATGAAGTAAAAGAGAGTTAGCTTGGTTAGCAAGTTAGCAAGTTAGATGTTAGAACCCATCATCTTTGGCCATCAATGGCTCTTGCAAGAACAAGGCCTTGTAGAGGCAACCCGATTCATGTGGATTATCAAGTAAGTGGTTAGATAGGTTAGTGGTTAGTAGTTAGATTGCCATGAGAAGAAAGACTAGAAACAAAACATCATGTAGAAGATGAAGGAGATTACAATGGAAGAGAAAGGAGGTACCTTTACATAGAGTGTCACTCTCTATTACATCAATCCCGCACTATCTCTCTCTCTATGAATCACTCAGCCCTACTACAATGATCTACAAACAAATGAAAATACAAGAGAAGAGAAATGAAAAGCACCTACACTACACTAAATCTCTCCTAAAATCTGCACCTACTCCTAAAAACGAAGACTGCTCGCGCTCTGGGCAATTGCAGGGGTATTTATAGGGAGAAGAAGGCTCCAGAAGACGAGACGGGGCCACGCGTCGAAAATCGACGCGTGGCTCCCTAGAATTGCCGCGTTTTGCCACGCCTTTGCGGCAATTCCAGGGAGGTGGGTCCCAGATTTTGGTCCGCGCGTTCGTCTGGCTTCTAGCTGCTTCCAGATATATCCAATTTCGGGAAATTTCGACCGCAGATCCGTCTGATGTGCGCTAGAGGCTAGGTTCAATGTATCTTCTAGATGATCCCTTGCTTGGCCTCCAAGTAATGCGGGATTAATTAGCATAAATTGAGCTGAATTAGCCTCTTATTCCATCTTTGCCCTTGAACTTTGGTTGTACCTGCAATATAGACCAAAACACGTATTAGACCGACTATTTATTCATAAACTGGTGGGAAAATGTGACATAAAAAATGCATAATTGTAGACTAATCATACCCCCACACTTATTCTTTTGCTCGTCCCGAGCAAAACAAAGAAAAGAAAAACTATACTACAAATTTTATTACACCACTTTCGCAGGTGACGTGATTGCACTGAGCATGTGCAACAAGCCGTTAAACCTCTAGGTTACCCTAGAGGAGGAGTGTTGTCTCCTGAGGGTTTTCAGCGGATTACACCACAAAATCCATAAAGAAAGAAGACAAATGTTAGTATTTTGAAAACGCATTTTGAAAGAGAGACATGTTTTCGAACTATTTTTGCAAAAATATAAGTGATCTTAGGTCATAAGTCCACAAATAATCATTCTCCCTTAAACTTAGTCTCTATGCAAGATCTTGTCTTCAATTAAGGTAAGAATTCAAAATTGGATTGAATATTTTATCTTTCATAAAACCTAAATAGTATGCACACCGTGACAGTGAAGATTTCTGGGATTTCAACTCTAACCATCAAGCCATTTATTTATATATATTTATATTTCCTTTTTTTTATTCTTCCCTTAGTTTAGGCTTTCTAGTTCACCCTTGTAACGAGCCTATAACCGATGACTCCCAAACCAGACGGTCTTAGGGCACCAGATGAGAAAACATCCCTCGGGTTTAAGGTCTCGAGTGAAAAAGGCCACGAAACTAAAGGGGATTATTATTATTATTACCACCGTTAGGCGTGAATAATCATGCTTCTTGAGGCATAGTTATCCAGCTTAATAAGTGATGCTTTATTCACATATATATTTTTTTTCTTAATATTTTTTTATATATATGGCATTTTAGGTCTTTGTTTCCATCCCAAAAATGTGTAAGTGTGAAGTGCATACTTATCTAAGGCAAAAAATTCAAGATAAAACTATCTCCCCAACAAAGAAAAGAAAAACTATACTACAAATTTTATTACACCACTTTCGCAGGTGACGCGATTGCACTGAGCGTGTGCAACAAGCCGTTAAACCTCTAGGTTTCCCCTAGAGGAGGAGTTTTGTCTCCTTAGGATTTTCAGCAGATTGCCCCCACAAAATCCATAAAGAAAGAAAATCAAATATTAGTATTTTGAAAATGCATTTTGAAAGAAAGACAAGTTTACGAAATATTTTTGCAAAAATATAAGCGATCTAAGGTCATAAGTCCACCAAAATTATTCTTCCTTAAATTTAATCTATATGCAAGATCTTGTCTTCAATTAAAGTAAGAATTCAAAATTGAATTGAATATTTTATCCTTCATAAAATTTAGATAATATGCACTTTGTGATAGTGAAGATTTCTAAGATTTCAACTCTAACCATCAAGCCATTTAATTATATATATATTATTTTTTTCTTCCTTTAGTTTTCTTAGGCTTTCTAGTTCACCCAGGTTGTAAGCCTTTAACCGATGACTCCAAGACCAGACGGTCTTAGGGCACCAGATGAGAAAACATCCCTAAGGTTTAAGGACTCAAGTAAATAAGGCCACAAAAATGAGAGGGATTATTTGTTTCTTATGATCACCTTTAGGCATGAATAATCATGCGTTTTCAGGCATAATTATCCAGCTTAATAAGTGATTTTTTTCATATATTTTTTTCTTTTTATTTATTTTTGCTTTATGGCATTTTAGGTCTTTGTTTTCATTCAAAAAAATTGTGTTTGTGTGAAGTGCATACTTTCTAAGGCAAAAAATTTAAGATAAAATTATCTCCCCAATCTTTGTACTTAATCTATAATTTTAAACAAGATTTATTATTTTGACTAGATTTAAGATGTCAGAATTAAAGTTTTCTTAATTTCTAAGATCATCTTAATTTTCTTAAAAATAGATCAAAATATTGTCTCTTTTTTAAAAAAAAATTTAAAGAAAGAGAAAATTCCTATACAAAAGGAAAAATTCTAAAATATTCTAAAAGAAGTGAAAAAGAAAGAAAATCTAAAAACTCTATGCTAGTAAACCCTCCCCACTTATCTCATGCATTGTCCTCAATGTATCGTGATATATGTATGCATGAAATAAATAGAGAGGGAAGAAAAAAATCACCTCAAGGGGGTGGTTCGGTGGTGGACTGATTGGTTAACGTTGTGTGGCCCAATCTAAGTTGCGTGGAGTTCAGAGGAACCCATCAGAGACCTCTATAATGCAACCCATTATTATGATGTAAAAATGAAAGATTTTTATTAAGAATTTTATCCCATCTAATTTTCAAATTTCACAAATAATTTCGTAGTTAATTTTATCAACACCTTTGTCTCAAAATAGAGTATGAAAAGATGAAATGATTGATTTGGACTCAGGAAGTATATGAACTAATACTGACTTAGGGAAGTGACTGAAATCAAGTAAAAATTCTGGAGTCAAAATTAGTTCAGGAAGTGGGTCCAAATTAAGTAGTTGAAATCTTATTCCACATTCATTTTTTCACAGTAGAATGTGACTTTCTAAAATTGGTGATTCAAGTTCAAGTATGACATGTATGTGAACTAAAACTGTATCTAAAATGTTGCTAAATTTGGGTAATAAAATAGGAGTTAATATTGATTCAGGAATTTGAACTGGATCACAAATTTGAGAATTTAGGTCACATTCCTCATTAAGTTTAATTTCATAAAAATGAGAACTTGCCAATTTGTCAATGGGATTTTCAAAAGTATGAAATTACTCAAGTTTAATTTGTTGATCATAAAAGATTGGTAATTCAATTTCACGTTGGACTGACACAAGATCCAATATTGACTCGGGAAAAGGCCTGAAATTAGATAAAAACACCTTAGTCATTATTAAATTAGGAAGTGAAATTGAATTACGAAGTTGAGGTTCAAGATCATATTCATGCTCAAGTTCAATTTTAGGAAAAGGATAACTTGCCAAAATATCAACATGGTTCTCAAAATTTTGATATTGGTCAAGTTCAAATGGGTGTGCTTAAATTGAATCTTGCTTTCCAAAACAACATGTTTCCTAATCTAAATGATAGAGTTAGAGATATCTGGATTGGTCAAAGGTTGATAAGAGTGAGTTTCTTCATTCTTATGAATGTTGACCAATTGACTCAGTTGTGCTTCTAACCTATCAATAGACCGGGTAAAAGATTTTTGAAATTATTGTGAGATCTCATGCAAGATTTTTATACTCTTTTCTAGCTCAGATTTTTCTTCGAATGGTTGTTTTAGTAAAGGAGTGTAGGAATCTTGGTTTTGAAAAAATTGTGAAGATTGTGAGTCCAATAAGTTTCGAGATTGTCGCTCTGACTCACTCAAGAGTTCCTCAGTCAATTCTAAGATGGATGTTTGATCATTATGAAGAGGTGGGACTGAGTAAGACTCTTGAAAATATTGTGAAATTGGGGAGGCC
The DNA here is from genome assembly GCA_038442645.1 of Agave tequilana. Classification (NCBI taxonomy): domain Eukaryota; kingdom Viridiplantae; phylum Streptophyta; class Magnoliopsida; order Asparagales; family Asparagaceae; genus Agave; species Agave tequilana. Next base: position 73,606 of record JAVJIF010005244.1, on the reverse strand, counting down.
AACATATTCTGAAATTGTCGCTTGGCCTCTTACAGGTTGGCTTATATACTCTTTTCTAATTCGGATTTTTCGTCAATTGGTGGTTCTAGAAAAGGAGTATAAGAAGCAAAATTGAGAAATGAATATTGTGGTAATTGTGGAAATTGTGAAAATTGTGGACAAGGTGATTGAAAATTTGAATTAGGGGAGTTGAATCCCCATTGACTCTGTGAAGAGTTGAAATTATTATTGAAAGGTTGGTCATCAGATAAGCGGTATAAGTTATATTGAATCAAATACATCCAATCTAGATTATTTGGTTGGTTCATGTTTTTCAAAGCTGGGTTGGAGCTATTCGACAATGAGGTTGATGTGAAGTATAGATTCATATTAGGATTGAAAAAAATATTGTTGTTGAATTCTATTTCACAAATATCACAAAAAAATAAAAAACAAACAAGCAGATAAAAGAAAAAAAATCAAAACCAAGCCTATATTAAGGTTAACCTAGACCTAGACGACTCCTAACTGGGCGATTACCCAGGGGAGGTTGTTGTATAAATTCGACCACAAGCTAATCGGCCAGGTAGGGGCAAAATACAGAGGGAGGTATCCGTGCATAAGCAACGGGCCTTAATTACGCCAAACCACGGTATCTTCGAGGTGTAACCTCTTAATCCACAACTTTAGACACCGACTTCACAAGAGTAAGATTCAAAACAAGTTCACCCTCGGTCAATCTCTTAATGAGTCTGAGATGTCCCTAGGGGCCAGCGTCTATCAGTTTTTATTAGGGCTCGGGTTGTGTGAGTGGGGAGGTGATTTTTTGGCTAAGGAAGGGTGATGAAATCCCCACCTTATCTTGTATATGGTAATATCCTTATGTCCAATTCGTGCAAGTGTGCAATATAGACAAGAATATAACACAAAGCGATAAATCACCCACGTGTTTGTCCAATATTATATGCAATGCCATATGTACACCTCAGTCCAGATCACAACAACAGTACAAGTTACAGTATATTAGAATTGAATTGACACGTGCCTAAATGCAAATATCCAAACTATTTTTAAAGCGTCCAAATACCGTATTTTAGTTCTGCAATTATTGCAGTGTGTAGGCAATCAAAGCAAAAAATAACAGTACAAATCTACTAGCTATTACAATAAATCCCAGCGCAATAAGATACACAAATGCCACAAATTTGCCGCGGATGCGCGGCTAAAGTCACGTTTGTGTTTGCTTTCAAGACCAGGGAACTGTAGTGCTAAAGGTTGTTCTGTAATATTCAGTTCTTATAGAAATTGGCCTACACACAAAAACAGAGAAGAAAATGTTAACAAAAATGTGAGTTTAAACCATTCCCATCCCCGGCAACGGCGCCAAAATTTTGATCGAGACGAAACCAGCACTCAAAAATGTGTATTTCTGAAATCAATGTAATTGTATATGTGCTAATGTTCCCTCGATACTTTAATTATAGCATTGGCTCAACGGGTCGAATCCACAAGGACTGGAGGCGATAGAAGCATTAACAGTTTTTATCACGTCGGTTGTTAACAGTTTCTTCTTTGTTAAAGAATTAAAAAAGAAAAGAAAAGAAATTCAGAAGTGATAAGAAAGAAGGCGATGAAAATGGCGATGTAAAAACAGAAGAGAAGTGATGGTGAAGAAAATGAAATAAAGGTGAACTAAGAAGAAGTGATGAAAATAATGATAATTAAAACAAAATCAAAAGAAAGAGAAAGACTATGAAAGAAAACTCATGGCTACTAACTGCTAATTGCTCCACTAACTTGCTAACCTTTTAGTAATAGTTGCCTCACATGGCTCATAAGATTGTTCTTCTTCATTCAAACCACACATCCAAACCACATAATCAAAATGCAAGCAACTATTAGATCATCAATACCATTTAGAGGTGAACATAAAATAAAGTTAGCATTGCAAGTTAGTGGGTTAGATGTTAGAATGTTACAATGTTAGAATATATCATCATGAGCCATCAATGGCTCTTGCAAGAGCAACGCCTTTTAGAGGCTATTAGATTCATGTGAATTATCAAATAAGTGGTTAGCTAATTAGTGGTTAGTAGTTAGATTGCCATGAGAAGAAAAAACTAGGTAAGCATCATGTAGAAGATGGAGGAGATTACAATGGAGAAGAAAGGATACAGCTTTACATAAATTGTCACCATCTATTACATTAATGTCTCTCTATCTCTCTCTAAATCAACTCAGTCCGACTACAAGATCTAAAAATAAAAAGAAAATACAAAATAAAAGAAGAAGAAAATCCTAATCTACAACTAGAAGAGAGAAACCTAGCCTCCTCGCTGATTTGCTTGCGTTCTGGGCCTCTGCAGGGTTTTTTATAGGCAAAAGAGGCTTCTAGAAGACGAGACGAGGCCACGCGTCGAAAATCGACGTGTGGCTCGCTTACTTGGCTGCGAAAAGGCGGCCACAGCCGCGTTTCCGCGGCCAAACAAGGGACTTAGGTCCCTGATTTTGGCGAGCGGATTCGCCTCGCTTCGAGGACCTTCCAGATATGGTTGGATTCGGGTATTTACGTCTGGATTTTCGTCTGACGTGCGCAAAGGTCAAGATTCATTGCATCTTCTAGAAGCTCCCTTACTTGGCCTCCAAGAAATCTGGATTTAATTACAAAAATGAGTTTAATTAAGCTCTTATTACCCTTTTGTCCTTCTTATCTTGATTATTTACAAAAGAGACCAAAACACGATTTAGACCGATATTTTATTCATAATCGTAGGAAAATGCGATATAATAATGCAGAATTGTAGACTAATCACAACCGCACACTTATCTTTTGCTCATCCCGAGCAAAACAAGAAAAGAAAAACTATATTACAAATGTTATTACACCAATTTCACAGATGACGCGATTGCACTGAGCGTGTGCAACACGCCGTTAAACCTCTAGGTTTCCCCTAGAGTAGGAGTTTTGTCTCCTGAGGGTTTTTAGCAGATTGCACCCACAAAATCCATAAAGAAAGAAAATCAAATGTTAGTATTTTGAAAATGCATTTTGAAAGAGATACAAGTTTATGAAATATTTTTGCAAAAATATAAGAGATCTAAGGTCATAAGTCCACCAAAAATTATTCTTTCTTAAACTTAATCTATATGCAAGATCTTGTCTTCAATTAAGGTAAGAATTTAAAATTGGATTGAATATTTTATTCTTCATAAAACTTAGATAATATGCACTTTGTGATTGTGAAGATTTCTGAGATTTCAACTCTAACCATCAAGCCATTTATTTATATATATAATATTTTTTTTCTTAATTTTCTTAGGCTTTCTAGTTCACCCGGGTAGTGAGCCTTTAACTGATGACTCTCAAAGCAGACGGTCTTAGGACACCAGATGAGAAAACATCTCTAGAGTTTAAGGACTCGAGTAAATAAGGCCATAAAATGAATATGGATTATTTGTTTCTTATAACCACCTTTTGGTGTGAATAATCATGCATCTTGAGGCATAGTTATCCAGCTTAATAAGTGATTTTTTCTTCATATATATTTTTTTATTTATTTTCGCTTTATGATATTTTAGGTCTTTGTTTCCATCCCAAAAATTGTGTTTGTGTGAAGTGCATACTATCTAAGGTAAAAAATTCAAGATAAAATTATTTCCCAATCTTTATACTTAACCCATAATTTTAAACAGGATCTATTACTTCGACTAGGTTTAAGATGACAATATTAAAGTTTTCTTAATTTCTAAAATCATCTTAGTTTCTTAAAAATAGATCAAAACATTGTCTCTTGTTTCAAAAAATTTTTAAAGAAAGAGAAAATTCTTATACAAAAGAGAAAATTCTAAAATATCCTAAAAGAAGTGAAAAAGAAAGAAAATTAAAAACTCTATGTTAGTAAACCCTCCCCCACACTTATCTCATGCATTATCCTCAATGCATCGTGATGTATGCATGCATGAAATAAATAGAGAGGGAAGAAAAAAATCACCTCAAGGTGGTGGTTCCGGTAGTAGTCTGATTGTCCACGAGCAGTCCAATCCAAATTGCGTGGAGTTCGGAGGAACCCACAAGAGACCTCTATAATATAACCCATTATTATGATGTAAACAAGAAAGATTTTTATTAAGAATTTTACCCCATCTAATTTTCAAATTTCACAAATAATTTCGGAGTCAATTTATTAACACCTTTGTCCCAAAATGTAGTATGAAAAGATGGAATGATTGATTTGGACTTAGGAAGTACAGGAACTAATACTGACTCAGGGAAGTGACTGAATCAAGTAAAGGTTCTGGTGTCTAAATTGATTAAGGAAGTGGGTCAAAATCAAGAAGTTGAATTTCTATTCCACATTTATTTTTTCACAATAGAATGTGACTTTTTAAGATTGGTGATTCAAATTCAAGAATGACAGGTATGGGAATCTAAACTGACTCTAAAATGTTGCTCAATTTGGGTAGCAAAATAAGAGTCAATATTGATTCAGAAATTTGAACTGATCACAAATTTGAAAATCTAGGTCACATTCCTCATTAAGTTCAATTTCATATAAATGAGAACTTGCCAATTTGTTAATGGGACTTTCAAAAGTATGAAATTGGTCAAGTTCAATTTGTTGATCATAAAAGATTGGTGATTCAATTTAAAGATGGACTAGCACAGGGTCCAATACTGACTCGGGAAAAGGCCTGAAATCAGGTAAAACACCTCAGTCATTATTGAATCAGGAAGTAAAATTGAATTGCCAAGTTGAGGCTCAAGATAATATTCATGCTCAAGTTCAATTTTAGGAAAAGGATAACTTGCCAAAATGTCAACATGGTTCTCAAAATTTTGATGTTAGTTAAGTTTAAATGAGTGTGCTGAAATTGAATCTTGATTTCCAAAATAACATGATTCCTGATCTAAATAGATAGAGCTAGAGATATTTGGATTGGTCAAAGGTTGATAAGAGTGAGTTTCTTCATTCTTATGAATGTTGACCAATTGACTTAGTTGTGCTTCTAACCTATCAATAGCTGGGTAAAAGATTTTTGAAATTGTTGTGAGGCCTCATGCAAGATTTATATACTCTTTTCTAGCTCAGATTTTTCTTCAAATGGTTGTTTTAGAAAGGGAGTGTAGGAATCTTGGTTTTAAAAATATTGTGAAGATTGTGAGTCCAATAAGTTTCGAGATTGTCACTCTGACTCACTCAAGAGTTCCTCAATCAATTCTAAGATGGATGTTTGATCTTTATGAAGAGATGGGACTGAGTAAGACTCTTGAAAATATTGTGGAAGTGGGGAGGCCAACATGTTCTGAAATTATCACTCGGTGATTGAAACGGGAAAGTGTATTATAAATAGTTTAGAAAATCTTAGTCTCGTTTCAAGTTAACCGCGTAGCAAAGGCTAGACGGGTCGATCCACAGGGAAGGATGCGATGGAAGCATTTCAGAACGATCTTCTCTGTAATTCGCTTGGAAAAGAAAAAGAGAGATTGATTAGATTTGATCAAGTTTGAGAAATATAGTTACCAATCATCTTCCGTAACCCATAGTATTAGTCTTAAAGAGTGAATATCATATTGAATGAAGAAGCATCTATCCTAGGTCTTTGATTGATATCAAGTAAGATGAATGATGTTGGAATCCTAACTAGTGTGCATTAATAAATATTAAACGTTCCTTCATCCTAATTTCAAAGCATATCATAATAGAAGTTTATTTACTTAAAGTTATGCTATCAAGATTTTTAAGTATGAACTAAGAAGAATCATTTAAGAATTGCAACCTGAACTAAAATAAACCTAATCATCAATTCATTTTCAAGAAGACCATTTTAATAACAATAATGGATATCAATCAATTCACCTTTTAAACTAAACTAGGGTTGATCGAGAGATTAGAAAATTATAGATTGAATTTAGTTATTCATTTTTTTATTTTATTTTCAATTTTTATGTTTAATCTGAAAAATTGCATGAAAGCGAAAAGAAGAAAAAATAGTTAATCTAAGCAGAAAAACTGAATTAAATAGCAAAGAAGAATGAGTAACCTTTTATTACATGTCACTAACTAAGTACAAAGCTCCTCTCCTTCTTCAAAATAGTCTTCTTCAAATAATAAAAACGAAAATACAAGAAATTTCGAAAAGAGAAAAAAATCCAAAGAAAAACTCTAAACTTCAGTCTCTAGATGCCCGTTCACTGTTGCTCTGCAGGGGTATTTATAGGAGATATAGGAAGTAGAGTCCCAGTACAACTCTCCCACAAAAACCCGTAACCAGTCTTATCCAAAGGGCGGCCAATGGCCACGCGCTTTCTTGCGTGGCATTCTCTGGTCCGTTCATCTGGGTGCTTCCTTCTGGATTCTACATTTGAATCTTTTATCTTGAGAACTCGGGATAACTTGGGAAGCAAGTTACCATAAATCTGAATTTATAAAAGGATTTGTTCTTTATCTTTAAGTTCTCTCCCTTTTTATCCTTATCCTTGTATTGCAAGCAACTAGGTTTAAATAGAAGTCCATATTATCCTTTTCCTCCTCCTTTTAGCAATTAAGAGTTCTATTTTATCCTTCCTCTTCCTCCCTTAGATTTTAAAATCCAAATTTAGATTAGGTTAGATAAGATAGAAACTTCTAAATTACTACAATTGATGTTGCATGTGGGCTTGTGGGATTCTTGGGCTTTTGGGTTTCACTTGGGCTTTATTTCTTTATTTTTTTAATTACTCAAGGCCTGCACACATTAAATAATAAAACATTAGTAACAGTGCTTAATAAAAGAATAAATAGAAAAATTTGATGGTAAATGTGATGATAAATATACACTTTTTACTACCTATCACACCCCCATACTTATCTTTTTGCTTGTCCTCGAGTAAAAATAAAAAAAAGAAAAAGAAAAGAAAAATTAATCAATCCTAACTCACTTTCGTAGGAATCACGGTTGCACTTAGTATGTGCAACAAGCCGTTAAACCTCTAGGTTATCCCTAGAGGACGAGTGTTGTCTCGTGAGGGTTTTCAGCGGATTACACCCACAAAATCCATAAAAGAAAAAATGTTAGTGATTTAATTAATTAATTATATTATTTATTTATTTATTTTGAAAAAGGAAAGAAATATTTGAAATATATTTGAAGAAACTAAATAATCTATAAGTCTTAGGATTATCATTTTTATTCATTCTTGAACTTAGTCATTATATAATAATTTGTTATCAATTTTAGGTAAGGATTAAAATTGAATTTTTGTATAGTCTCTTTCGTTACCCTAAGTCATATGCATCCTTGTGAATCTTTATTAGGGATTCTTTAACTTGGACTCTCATGCCTCTTTATTATTATTATTATATATATATATTTTATTAATATATATAACTCATCTAATTTTCTTTTGTATAAGTATCAAGGCTTCTTTAGGCCCTCATACCTAACTAATTACTATTAGATATGTTAGTATATATATAGATAATATTTCTTGATTTTCATAGGCTTTCTAATTCACCAAATGTAGCGAGCCTAAGGTCGGTAGTTCCCAAACCGATTGGCTTTAGGGCACCAGGTGAGAAAACACCTCACAGACTTAAGGACTCAAGTGAACTAGGCCACAAAATCAAGGTCTTAATTTATACATCACCTTTAGACGTGAATACTTATGCTTTTTAAGGCACATGTATCCAGCTTAATTGGTGAACTCTATTATATTTTTTAATTTATTTTATTCTTTATAAGGCACAAAAGTCTTTGTCTTAGAATCCTATATGTGGAAGTGTATTAGGAATGCACATTTCATTAAGGTAAAAATCAAGACTAATTAATTATTCAATTTTTCCTCCTATACCAAAAAAAATCCAACAATTTATTTAATTTTGACCAAGTTTTTAGAAATCCTAATCAAGATTTTCCTAATTCTAAAAATTAACTAGGATTCTTTCAAAAGATAAGTCAAAATATTGTCTCCTTTTTCAAAAAGTTTTTTTTAAAAAAAAAATTTGTTATTTAGTATCTACCTATGTTAGTATGTTAGTAAATCCTCCCCTACACCTATCTCATGCATTGTCCTCAATGTATGAATTAATGCATAAATGCATGGAAAAGAAAAAAGGAAAGGAAAATATTACTTTAAGGTGGTGGTTCCGGTGGTGGTCTGATTGATCCACGAAATGCGGCCCAATCGAATTTTTGTGGAGTTTGGAGGAACCCACCAGAAATCTCTCTTATATAACCCACTAAAATGATGTATATATGAACAGTTTTTATTAAAAATTTAACCCTATCTAGTTTCCAAATTCCATAATTAATTTCGAAGTCAATTTTGTCAACCGTCTTGTCCCACAATGGCGTGTGAAAAGATGGAATGATTGACTTGGACTCAGGAAGTACGGGAACTAATACCGACTCAGGAAAGTGACTTAAATCAAGTAAAGGTTCAGGAGTCGAGATTGGTTCAGGAAGTGGGTCCAAATCAAGAAGTTGAAACTTAAGTCCACATTCATTTTCTCACAATAGAATGTGACTTAATCTTGGTGATTCAAGCTCAAGAATGATAGGTGGAAGAATCAAAATTGACTCTAAAATATTATTCAAATAGGGTAACAAAATAGGAGTCAATATTGATTCGGGAATTTGAACTAGATCACAAATTTGAGAATTTAGGTCACATTTCTCATTGAGTTCAATTTCATAAAAATGAGAACTTGTCAATTTGTCAATGGGACTCTCAAAAGTATGAAATTGGTCAAGTTCAATATGATGATCATCAAAGATGGGCGATTCAATTTCATTATAAATTGGCACAGGATCCAATGTTGACTCGAGAAAAAGATTGAAATTAGGTGAAGACATCAGAGTCATTATTGAATCAGGAAGTAGAATTGAATCATTAAGTTGAGGTTCAGGATCATATTCATTGTCAAGTTCTATTTCAGGAAATGAATAACTTGCCAAACTGTCAATGTCATTTTCGAAATTTGGAGTTTGGGCAAGTTTAAATGATTGTACTGAAATGGAATCTTGTTTTCCAAAACAACATGACTCTTCGTCTCTAACAGAATGGTTAGCGATATCAGAAATGGTCAAACAGTGAGAATGGAGAGTTTGGACCATTAGATCTATGTCATGATTACGAGCGATTTTAGCCTGGGTCATGGCTTCAAGCATCTTTTCATAGTCGATTGGTTCATCGTTTTGTTGTGATTGAACTTGAAAAGTTGAAGTGTTGTTATGGAATTTGTGGTGAAATTGTGAGTCCGTCAGATTTTGTGATTGTTGCTTGGACTCACGCATACTCATTTCTAAGATTGATAGTTTTTCATTTTGTCTTTGTTGCTTGGAGTCATGCATACTCATTTCCAAGATTGATGGTCTTCTATTTAGAACTGGTGGAACTGAGTATGAATCTTGAAAATATTGTGGACAAGGTAGATAAGGAGGACAAGTTGGTTGAAAATTAGACTTGGGGGAGGTGAATCCCCATTGACTCTGTGAAGAGTTGAAATTATTTTGAAAATTATGGTCATAAAATTGGGGGCATGGGTTATATTGATTCGGATAAGACCACTCCAGCGCACTAGGTTGGTTAAAGTTACAATATGCCAGGTTGGTAATATCTGAAAAAGAGGTCGGGGTGTAATATGGATTACCGTTAAAATTGAAAAAATTGTTGTTATAAGCCATATCACATAAACAAAGAAAAACAAATAAGCAAACAAATAAAAAGAAAAAATATCTAATCTAAGTTAGGGTAAACCTGGACCTACACGACTTCTAACTTTAGAACTGTCTTTGGGAGGTATATTACCGACCTTAACCATAAGTTAATCGGCCAGGTAGGTGGCAAGGTTGGTGGGAGGTTATTCGTCAAAGACGTTCCTTAATTAAGTAACCACCAACCTTGGGGCTTTCGGCCCTTAATCCCCTTCCTAGACACCGATTTAACGAGAGTTAATTTTGAACAACTTCCTCCTTTAGCCAATCTCTGAATGAGTCTGAGTTAACCTAAGGCCAGCGTCTAGGCAATTTTTATTTTAGGGTTAGGATTGTGAGAGCGACGAAGATGATTTGTGGGCCAAGGAAGGGTGATGAAATACCCACCTTATGTTATTTATGGGTTATGCCCTTAAAGTGATTTAGTGCACGTGTAAAGCAATAGACAAGTATTCACTCAAAGCAGTAAATCAGTCAAGGGTACTTCCTAGTCTATATGCAATGCGAACGTACCTTGTCTCCAGCACTCTTCAATAGAAATTAAGAAAATTTAAATAGACACGTGCCTATGATGCAAGAGTCTAATTTTTTTTTAATTAGTCAACTAATAGGTTACTGTTAATTAATTAGCAGTATGTAGGGTGATCACAGAGAAATATATTAAAGCAGTAAATAGGACTTTGCAATTTGCAGCAACCTGCAAAATCTTAGTCAGTAGTTCACTACTACTGCCGCGGAAACGCGGCTATGGCTGCGTTTGTGTGGCTAGATAGTAGGCTTTGCTGCTCTGCCTTCTAGGACAGAGGCACAGAATTGCTATATGTTCTTAATTGCAGCTATTTTTCCTGTTATCAGATCCTGCTAACAGAAAAAAATAAATAAATAATTAGTTTTTTTTAGGAGAATATCGTACCGTTCCCTCCCCGGCAACGGCGCCAAAATTTTGATTGAAACGGGAAAGTGTATTATAAATAGTTTAAAAAATCTTAGTCTCGTTTCAAGTTAACCGCGTAGCAAAGGCTAGACAGGTCGATCCACAGGGAAGGATGCGATGGAAGCGTTTCGGAACGATCTTCTCTGTAATTCGTTTGGAAAAGAAAAGGAGAGATTGATTAGATTTGATCAAGTTTGAGAAATATAGTTTACCAATCATCTTCTGTAACCCATAGTATTAGTCTTAAAGAGTGAATATCATATTGAATGAAGAAGCATCTATCCTAGGTCTTTGATTGATAATCAAGTAAGATGAATGATGTTGGAATCCTAACAAGTGTGCACTAATAAAGATTAAACGTTTGTTCATCCTAATTTCAAAGCATAGCATAAAAGAAGTTTATTTACTTAAAGTTATGCTATCAAGGTTTTTAAGTATGAACTAAGAAAAATCATTTAAGAATTGCAACCTGAACTAAAGTAAACCTAATCATCAATTCATCTTCAAGAAGACAATTTTAATCCTAGGGTTTTTAACAATAATGGATATCAATCAATTCACCTTTTAAACTAAACTAGGGTTGATCGAGAGATTAGCAAACTATAGATTGAATTTAGTTATTCATTTTTTATTTTATTTTCAATTTTTATGTTTAATCTGAAAAATTGCAGGAAAGCGAAAAGAAGAAAAAATAGTTAATCTAAGCAGAAAAACTGAATTAAATAGCAAAGAAGAATGAGTAACCTTTTATTGGATGTCACTGACCAAGTACAAAGCTCATCTCCTTCTTCAAAATATTCTTCTTCAAATAATAAAAACGAAAATACAAGAAATTTCGGAAAGAGAAAAAATCTAAAGAAAAACCCTAAACTTCAGTCCTGGATGCTCGTTCTCTGTTGCTCTGCGGGGCATTTATAGGAGATATCGGAAGTAGATTCCCAGTACAACTCTCCCACAAAAACCCGTAACCAGTCTTATCCATAAGGCTGCGGAAACGCGGCTATGGCCGCGTTTCCACGGCAATAGCGTGGCCAATGGCCACGCGCTTTCTTGCTTGACATTCTCTGGTCCGTTCATCTGGTCGCCTCCTTCTGGATTCTACATTTGAATCTTCTATCTTGAGAACTCAGGATAACTTGGGAAGCAAGTTATCACAAATCCAAATTTATAAAAGGATTTGTTCTTTATCTTTAAGTTCTCTCCCCTTTTATCCTTATCCTTGTATTGCAAGCAACTAGGTTTAAGTAGAAGTCCATATTATCCTTTTCCTCTTCCTTTTAACAATTAGGAGTTCTATTTTATCCTTCCTCTTTCTCCCTTAGATTTTAAAATCTAAGTTTAGATTAGATTAGATAAGGTAGAAACTTCTAAATTACTACAATTAATGTTGCATGTGGGCTTGTCGGATTCTTGGGCTTTTGGGCTTCACTTGGGCTTTATGTCTTTATTTTTTAATTACTCAAGGCCTGCACACATTAAATAATTAAATATTATTAGCAGTGCTTAATAAAAAATAAATAGGGAAATATGATGGTAAATGTGATGATAAATATGCACTTTTTACTACCTATCACTCTGCCTTTTATAGGTTGGCTTATATACTCTTTTCTAATTCAGATTTTTTTTTTCAATTGGTGGTTCTAGAAAAGGAGTATAGGAAGCAAAATTGGGAAATGAATATTGCGCAATTGTGAAAATTGTGGACAGGTGATTGAAAATTGTGGACAAGGTGGCTAAAAATAGGGGCCAACGTCTACCAATTTTTATTAGGGCTCGAGTTGTGTGAGTGGGGAGGTGATTTTTGGGCTACGGAAGAGTGATGAAATCCCTACCTTATCTTGTATATGGTTATGCTTTTATGTCTAATTCGTGTAAGTGTGCAATATAGACAAGAATATAGAACAAAACGATAAATCACCCACATGTTTGTCCTATGCTATATGCAATGCCATATCTACACCTCAATCCAGATCACAACAACAGAACAAGATACAGTATATTAGAATTGAATTGACACGTGTCTAAATACAAATGTCTAAACTATTTTTAAAGCGTCCAAATACCGTATTTTAGTTCTTTAATTATTACAGTGTGTAGGCAATCAAAGCAGAAAAATAGCAGTACAAATCCACTAGTTATTACAATACATACATCCCAGCACAATAAGATACACAAATGCCACAAATTTGTCGTGGAAGCGCGGCTAAAATCACGTTTGCGCAGCTTTACTTTGAAATCTGGGTCCCTACTTTCAAGAGCAGGGAGCTGTAGTGCTAAAGGTTGTTCTACAATATTCAGTTCTTATAGAAATTAGCCTGCACACAAAAACAGAGAAGAAAATGTTAACAAAAATGTGAGTTTAAATCATTCCCATCCCTGACAACGGCGCGAAAATTTTGATCGAACGAAACCAGCACTCGAAAATGTGTATTTATGAAATTTAATGTAATTGCATATGTGCTAATGTTCCCTCGATACTTTTGTTATAGCATTGGCTCAACGTGTCGAATCCACAAGGACGGGAGACGATAAAAGCATTAACAGTTTTTATTCACGTCGGTTGTTAACAAATTCTTCTTTGTTAAAGAATTAGAAAAAGAGAAAGAAAAGAAATTCAGAAGTGATAGGTAAGAAGGCGATCATCAATGCCATTTAGAAGTGAGCATTACAAGTTCGCTTGTTAGTGGGTTAGAATGTTAGAATGTTAGAATCCATCATAATTAGCCATCAATGGATCTTGTAAGAGTAAGGCATTGTAGAGGCTATTAGATTCATGTTCAAATAAGTGATTAGCTAGTTAGTAGTTAGATTGCCATGAGAAGAAAAACTAGCTAAGCATCATGTAGAAGATGGAGGAGATTACAATGGAGAAGAAAGAAGACACATTTACATAGATTGTCCCCATCTATTACATCAACATCTCTCTATTTCTCTCTGAATCAACTCAGCCATACTACAAGATTTAAAAACAAAAAGAAAATACAAAATAAAAGAAGAAGAAAATCTTAATCTACAACTAGAAGAGAGAAAACCTAGCCTCCTCGCTGATCTGCTTACATTCTGGGCCTCTGCAGGGATTTTTATATGCAAAAGAGGCTTCTACAAGACGAGACGAGGCCACGCGTCGAAAATCGACACGTGGCTCACCTATTTAGCCACGGAAAGGTGGTCAAAGCCGCGTTTTCACAGTCAAACCAGAGACTTAGGTCCCTGGTTTTTGTGAGCAGATTCGCCTCGCTTCGAGGACCTTTCAGATATGGTTGGATTCAGGTATTTACGTCCGGATTTTCGTCTGACGTGCGCAAAAGTATATATTTATTGCATCTTCTAGAAGCTCCCATGCTTGGCCTCCAAAAAATCCGGATTTAATACCCGAAATGGGTTTAATTAAGCTCTTATTACCCTTTTGCCCTTCTTATCTTGATTATCTGCAAAAGAGACCAAAACACGGTTTAGATCGATATTTATTCATAAATCAGTAGGAAAATACGATATAATAATGCAGAATTGTAGACTAATCATATCCCCACACTTATCTTTTACTCGTCCCGAGCAAAACAAGAAAAAGAAAAACTATAATACAAATGTTATTACTTCACTTTCGCAGGTGACGCGATTGCACTGAGCGTGTGCAACAAGCCGTTAAACCTCTTGGTTTCCCCTAGAAGCGGAGTTTTGTCTCCTGAGGGTTTTCAACAGATTGCACCAATAAAATCCATAAAGAAAGAAAATCAAATGTTAGTCTTTTGAAAATGCATTTTGAAAGAGAAAGACAAGTTTACGAAATATTTTTACAAAAATATAAGCGATCTAAGATCATAAGTGCACCAAAAATTATTCTTCCTTAAACTTAATCTATATGCAAAATCTTGTCTTCAATTAAGGTAAGAATTCAAAATTGAATTGAATATTTTATCCTTTATAAAACCTAGATAATATGCACTTTATGATAGTGAAGATTTCTGGGATTTCAACTCTAACCATCAAGCCATTTATTTATTTATATATATATTATTTTTTTCTTTTTTCCCCTTAGTTTTCTTAGGCTTTCTAGTTCACCTGGGTAGTGAGCCATTAACCGATGACTCCAAGACAAGACGGTCTTAGGGCACCAGATGAGAAAACATCTCTAGGGTTTAAGGACTCGAGTAAACAAGCCCACAAAATGAAGTGGGATTATTTGTTTCTTATGACCACCTTTAAGCGAGAATAATCAAGCGTCTTGAGGTATAGTTATCCAGCTTAAGAATTGATTATTTCTTCATATATATTTTTTCTTTTTATTTACTTTTGCTTTATTTTTTGCTTTATGGCATTTAGGTCTTTGTTTCCATCCCAAAAATTGTTTATGTGAAGTGCATACTATATAAGGTAAAAAATTCAAGATAAAATTATCTCCCCAATCTTTATACTTAACCTATAATTTTAAACAAGATCTATTACTTCGACTAGGTTTAAGAGGTCATAATTAAAGTTTTCTTAATTTTTAAGATCATTTTAATTTTCTTAAAAATAGATCAAAACATTATCTCGTGTTTCAAAAAGTTTTTAAAGAAAGAGAAAATTACTATACAAAAGAAAAAATTCTAAAATTTCCTAAAAGAAGTTAAAATGAAAGAAAATCTAAAAACTCTATATTAGTACAACCTCCCCCACACTTATCTCATGCATTATCCTCAATGCATCGTGATGTATTTATGCATGAAATAAATAGAGAGGAAGAAAAAAATCACCTCAAGGTGGTGGTTCCGATGGTAGTCTGATTGGTCTACGAAATGCTGCTCAATCCAAGTTGTATGGAGTTCAGAGGAACCCACCAGAGACCTCTATAATAAAACCCATTATTATGATGTAAACATGAAATATTTTTATTAAGAATTTTTACCCGATTTAATTTTTAAATTTCACAAATTATTTCGGAGTCAATTTTATCAACACCGTTGTCCCAAAATGGAGTTCAACACCGTTGTCCCAAAATGGAGTATGAAAAGATGAAATGATTGATTTAGATTCAGGAAGTACATGAAGTAATACTGACTTAGTGAAGTGACTGAAATCAAGTAAAGGTTCTGGAATCAAAATTGGTTTAGAAAGTGGGTCCAAATCAAGAAGTTGAAATCCTATTCCACATTCATTTTCTCATAATAGAATGTGACTTTCTAAGATTGGTGATTCAAATTCAAGAATGATAGGTATGGGAATCAAAACTGACTTTTAAATGTTACTCAATTTGGGTAGCAAAACAGGAGTCAATATTGATTTAGAAATTTGAATTGGATCACAAATTTGAGAATCTAGATCACATTCCTTATTAAGTTCAATTTCATAAAAATGAGAACTTGCCAATTTGTCAATGAGACTTTCAAAAGTATGAAATTAGTCAAGTTCAATTTATTGATCATAAAAGATTGGTTATTCAATTTCACGATGGACTCGCACAGGATCTAATACTGACTCGGTAAAAGGCCTGAAATCAGGTAAAAACACCTCAGTCATTATTGAATTAGGAAGTGAAATTGAATTACCAAGTTATGATTCAAGATCATATTCATGCTCAAGTTCAATTTCAGAAAAGGAATAACTTGCCAAAATATCAATATGGTTCTCAAGATTTTGATGTTGGTCAAGTTCAAATGGGTGTACTGAAATTGAATCTTAGTTTTCAAAACAACATGATTCCTTTTCTAAATAGATAGAGTTTGAGACATATGGATTGGTCATAAGAGTGAGTTTCTTCATTCTTATGAATGTTGACCAATTGACTCAGTTGTGCTTCTAACCTATCAATAAACTGGGTAAAAGATTTTTGAAATTGTTGTGAGGTCTCATGTAAGATTTCTATACTCTTTTCTAGCTCAGATTTTTCTTCGAATGGTTGTTCTAGAAAGGAAGCGTAGGAATCTTGGTTTTGCAAAAATTGTGAAGATTGTGAGTCCAATAAGTTTTGAGATTATCGCTCGGACACACGCAAGAGTTCCTCAGTCAATTCTAAGATGGATGTTTGATCATTATGAAAAGGTGGGACTGAGTAAGACTCTTAAAAGTATTATGGAATTGGAGTGGCCAACATGTTCTGAAATTATCGCTCGGCCTCTTGCAGGTTGGCTTCGATACTCTTTTCTGATTCAGATTTTTCTTCAAGTGGTGGTTCTAGAAAAGAGTATAGGAAGCAAAATTGAAAAATGAATATTGCGGCAATTGTAAAAATTGTGAAAATTGTGAACAAGGTGGTTGAAAATTTGACTTGGGGGAGTTGAATCCCCATTGACTCTGTGAAGAGTTGAAATTATTTTTGAAATGTTGGTCATCAGATAAGCGGTATGGGTTACATTGAGTCGAATACATCCAATCCAGATTATTTGGTTGGTTCATATTTTTCAAAGATGGGTTGGAGCTATTCGACAATGAGGTTGATGTGAAGTATGGATTCATATTTGGATTGAAAAAATTATTATTGTTGAATTCCATTTCACAAACAATCACAAAAAAATAAAAAACAAACATGCAGATAAAGAAAAAAATCAAAACCACGCATATATTAAGATTGACCTAAAACTAGACGACTCCTAACTGGGCGATTACCCGGGGGAGGTTATTGAATGAATCCGACCATAAGCTAATCGGCCAGGTAGGGGCAAACTATGCTGGGAGATATCCGTGCATAAGCAATGGGCTTTAATTACGCCAAACCACGGTATCTTCGAGGCGTAACCTCTTAATCCCCAACCTTTGACACTGATTTCACAAGAGTAAGATTGAAAACAAGTTCCACCCTCGATCAATCTTTTAATGAGTCCGAGATATCCCTAGGGGCCAACATCTATCAATTTTTATTAGGGCTCGGGTTGTGTGAGTGGGGGGTGACTTTTGGACTAAGGAAGGGTGATGAAATTCTTACCTTATTTTGTATTGGGTTATGCCCTTAAGTCCAATTCGTGTAAGTGTGCAATATAGACAAGAATATAACACAAAGCGATAAATCACCCACGTGTTTGTCCTATACTATATACAATGCCATATGTACACCTCAGTCAGATCACAACAACAGAACAAGATACAATATATTGGAATTGAATTGACACGTCCCTAAATGTAAATGTCTAAACCGTTTTTAAAGCATCCAAATACCGTATTTTAGTTCTTTAATTATTACAGTATGTAGGCAATCAGAGAAAAAAAGCAGTACAAATCCACTAACTATTACAATATACACATTCCAGCACAACAATATACGCAAATGCCACAAATTTACCGTGAAAGCGCAGCTAAAGTCGCGTTTGTGCGGCTTTAGTTTGGAATATGGGTCCCTACTTTTAAGAGCAGAGAGTTGTAGTGCTAATGATTGTTCCGCAATATTCAGTTATAGAAATTGGCCTGCACACAAAAACAGAGAAGAAAATGTTAACAAAAATGTGAGTTTAAATCATTCCCATCCTCGACAACGGCGCCAAAAATTTGATCGAGAGAAACCAGCACTCAAAAATGTGTATTTATGAAATCAATGTAATTATATATGTGCTAATGTTCCCTCAATATTCAGTTTTAATGTGTCTTGGAACATTAGATCATATAAATACACATTTTTGGGTGGATTGTAATACCCCGTTCCCGGAATACGTACTTAGTTGCGTATTCAGTTTTCCGATCGTATTTTTTCGATTTACTTCCTGTATTTGACCGATTTCAATTTCAAATATTATTTTCTAATGCTTTGGATTTTATATGATTTTCTGGAATTTTCTTGAATTTAAATAAATTTCTTCAAAACCGTGTCGACTAGTGTCGCTGATCGATTCTCAGATTTTTAATTTGCAAACGGTTTGGAATTTCTAGAAGAGTCTTTAGACAATATTTCTTAGAATCATATTTCTTACCTAAATACTTTTTCTGATGATTTTATGAATTTATAAAAATTCCAACGGAGTCGGTAGATAACTGATTCCGGGATTTTTAGTTTTAAAACCATAAAGTATTTCTTCAAACGGATTTCACTATGAGTCTTAAAATATTATTCTTGATTTTTGGTAAAATTTACGAGTCGATCCGAAATACTTGAATTTCGGACGATTTCGGTATTTTCTGAAATGTTTTCCGCATACTTGACTTTAACCCGGGAATCCGTGTTTTCAATATTTTCATTTTTCAAGTTAGAGAAAATATCTTCATTTATAAATACTTCCCTTTTTCCTTCCTCTTATTTTCCTTTCCTTCTTTCACAAGCCAAAAGGATTCCTATTTTCCAAAATTCCTAATTCCTTCCAATTTCCAACAAATCCCACACTCTTCCACCATGCCTCATTAATGCCCCTCTTCTTCTCTCTCTTCCATGGCTTGCCAAGTGTGTGGCTAGAGGAGACACCTCATCCTCCCCTAATTGCACAAAACCCCCTCTCATTTCCCTTATTTGCAACTCCTTTACAAAATCTAAAACCTATATAAACATATCCCTTACATTTCTTCTCCTTTTTTCTTCATTCCACCAAAGAAGTAGCCCTCACCTCTTCCTTCTCCATCTCAAACTCAAACCCTAACTCCAAAAGCACCTAGGTCTTCTTCATCTCCATCTCAAGCATCAACAAGATCTTCATCTTCAACCTCAATCAAGCCACTTCTTTTGGATTGGGGATCATCTCTCTTTTCGTCGGATTTATCACCTTGGATCAAGCTTCACATAACCAATCCTTGTGAGTACTTTTACTCACCAAGACTAGACAACTTCTTTATATACTTGTGTTGTCAATTCATGTACACTTGTGCCATAAAAATCGTATTTTTAGACCATCGAACACAACCAACAAAACCCTAATTCGTACCCAGTTTTTCCCACGATTAGTCGACTTAACCTAGGAATTAGTCGACTAACCCATCTGTTCTGAAACATAACTTCTCTGGAAACACAGTTTTAGTCGACTTATCCTTATTAATAGTCGACTAATCTTTCCTGAACCAGAAAACCCAACTCTCGGTTCCAGTCGACTCGTCCAAAATATTAGTCAACTTAGGACCCCTAGTCGACTACCCATTCCTCCCTAGTCGACTCCTGTTTTCCTGAAATAAAACATCAACTCTCTGTATCACAGACTTAGTCGACTTAAGTATCCGTTAGTCGACTAGTAGTTCCCTGTTAGTCGACTACCCTTACAACCCTAGTCGACTAACTTTTCCTGAAACAGAATTACAACTCTCTGGAACCCAGTTTTAGTCGACTCATCTAGACTGTTAGTCGACTTAAGACCCCTATTAGTCGACTAATCCTTCCTCCTAGTCGACTAATTCTGAATGTCTGACTTAGTTGATTTCCTATCTGAATTTGGATTTTACCTTTGATACATGTGTGACATATTATTCCTGTTCATGCTTCATAACTGGTACTACATGACATGTTACTTGATGGACATTACCTCATATTACTTCATGACTTGTTATTACATATCATCGCTTCATAACTTGTTAAAATATGAATATCACCACTTATCATGCCATCACTTGAACCAAGCATGATACACTTGACTTTCGTATAAAATGGACCAACTTACATATGGGTCGGGGGAAAACATGCGGATATCGATATGTGTTCGTGTTTACAGTGGCATTAGGTATATTGTACAATCATATTCCGGTCTAACCTGAGGGCCTCCAGGGGACCGAGGGGAGTGCTTGCTCCCTCTTCCTGAATACTGTCATGACAAAGGGCATACATAAGTCCCTCCTGTTAGGCCTCGCGGCTGGTTCCGTTACCAAGCAACGGAACACCCTGGACCGTGGTCCCGGGCATGCACGGGACCCACTGTAAACATAGTTCGTCGATAAACCGCTGGTTTCCAATAACAACCTTGCTTTGCTAGGATATGGATCTATGTGCTCTGGGACGCTGGGTCACATAGCTAGATATCACAGTAAGACAAGTAATAATAATAAGACGTTAACTGTAGATCTATTGCATTATGACTGTATCTCCTCATGCTATCCATTACTTGTCGATTTATATTCCTTGTACTGTTCCCACTTCCTTATTCATGTCTCTTAGCCACTTGGCTATAGTTGTTTATTGTTAACATGTCTTGACTCCCTTGGATTTGCATATTCAGATCCCGAAGCTTGGAACGAAGTGGAGCCATCCACGGAGGATCAAGCTTATTTTAGTGAGCAGGCCGAATAGTTCCAGTCCCTTCGTGCTAGATTCTCTCTTTTGACTCGCGAGATCTTCATCCACTTCGTGAGCTTTTATACACGTATTGTGTATTTTACTTTTGGACTTGGTTGTGATGTAATACACATGTATTGTGTAATACTTTATCATATCTTGTATAACTTTGTATGTGTACTTTTTAGTTGGCATATGTATGGATACCACGCTTTGTCGTGTACTCTGTTTCTTGATGTACTTATTTGCTTAGCGTATATACGTGTGGGGCATTTTCTGACCTACGTGTATACGTCGCAGTGACGTCCCCGTATCCGTGGGATCGGGGCGTTACACATATTTTTTGAAAAAAGGATTTATGTTTATGCATATATGTTTTGTATTATTTTGCAAATAGGAGAAAAAGAATTTGATATGTTTCATGCTTGTTTATGCATGTTTATCTCCTTATATTTGCATACATGTTTATGAGCTTTCATTACATATTTATTGTTTATTTCTATGCATGAGTTAAGGGGGAGCTTCTTTGAAGCTTAACTTTAATCCATGCATATTTATCTCCATGAGTTTTGTCATCATCAAAAAGGGGGAGATTGTTGGCCCAGAGGCCTTCCACTCTAGTTTTGATGATGATTAACTCATGTAATTATATTTACTAATAATCTTGTGATGTTTAGTTTCAGATCAATTACCAAGATATTAGTTGGTGATTAGCTTCAACAAAGATGGTTTGGAAGCTTTCACATGGTGATTCCAGAGCCCGAGCATCAAGATCATACATAGCACTCGTTGGAGTCTAGCTCGGTGGATCACGGAGCTTTGGATCGAGTCGACTTGAAGATGGAGATCGTCAAGAAAACTTAGGTATCCTAGTTTAGTTTGTGTTTTAGATCCATTTGTAAAGATTAGATAGTGTGATATGCTCAAGTTCACAATACACACACGTTTCATGTTTTGGATTCGTTTTTTCGGTTTTTGGTTTAACCGATATTGATTTTCATGAATAGTTAGTTCAAAACAAGTTTACATTGTTTAAATGTATATTAGATATGTTCTATATACATACATGCTTCATTTCCTAGACAAACTTATTTTGACTTACCTATTTATGTGGTTTAGTGTTTTGTATTTTTAACAAAACATTATTTTGAAATTAAAGACAAAAACTATGATATGTATATGTTTCATGTATATTGGACCTATGTCCATATACAAGATGCCTAAAAGTGTTTAAGTATCATGTTTTTGTATTTGAATGAGTTTTAGGAAAAATCAGATTTCCTATTGAAAAATACAAGTTTGAAAAAATACAGGTTTTGGTTTTCGGTAATTTTTCCATAACACAAAAATGGTTCAAAATGTTTGATATTTGTGTTGAAATTTTTAACACATGTTTGTATATCAATGTAAAATGATAAAACTATTTTTGTAGAATTTTAGAAGATTTATGGGATTTTTTAGAATATTTTTTAACAAGTTTTTCTAACCCAAAACCCTGCCTGACAGGCTCTGGCGGTCGACCGACCGGTTGACCGTACCCCAAAGTCGGTCGACTGGGCGGTCGACCGACATGCACAAGCTGTGCACGTTGGCCAGGCACTTGGGCCGGTCGACCGGGCGGTCGACCGGGCAAGAGAGTTTTGCTCTCTGTTTTTGGCGGTCGACCGGGCGGTCAACCGGGCGGTCGACTGGCTTCTTCCAACGGTCAAAAATATTACCGTTGGCGGTCGACCGGCCGCCGCCTTGGCTGACAATTTCAGCCAACGGCTAGTTTTTGGATTAGGGGTATATAAACCCCATTCCTTTGGAATTTTGGATAAGATTTTAAGCAAGAAAAATTAGAGTTTCTCCAGAGTTTATTTCCAAGTTTTCAAAAGTGTTTTTGGGCTTTAAACTTAAAATTTGGTTTTGTGTTTTAGGGTTTGAAAAAATCAATGAAAATAGAAATTTGGGAGATTTGTTTTGTTCTTCAATTCCATCATCTTCAAATTGTTTTCCTAAGTATTTTTCTTTCAGTTTCTACTTTCCAAACTCTTGGTTTTCCACTTGAGCTATATCACTCTATCCTATTCTATAGGATAATTTATTTTGTGGGAAAAGGAAATTAGTTTGTGGTTGAGATATACCACCTTGTTGTAACCACCTTTTACTTGTGGATATCCCTCTTTGGTAGAGGTAGATTTTGGGTTATTGGTTGCTCCCTCTTTGGTAGAGGTTGAGGTTGTGGTTTACTCCCTCTTGGTGAGGTGGAGTTGGTTGGTGTTTGTATCCCTCTTCGGTAGAGGTGGATTGAGCTTGTATCCCTCTTCGGTAGAGGTGGATTTGGTTGTATTGGTGGAGTTCAGTACTCTGGTCTTCGGTAGACCATTTGATTGCCTCGGTGGAGGTTGTATTGGTTGAGAGAGGAGTTCGGTACTCCCGGTTGTACTTGCAAATCCTCGGTGGAGGTTCCCTCGGTGGGAGTCCTAGGTGGACAAGTTAGTGGATTAGAAATCCTTCTCGGTGAAGGCGGGGACGTAGAGCTCAGTGCTCGAACCTCGAAACACATCTTGTTGTTTGCGTTTGATCGATTGACTCTCAACTCTCCCTCTTTACTTTGTGTTGTGCATTGCATCATTCATATTGCCATATCATTTATATGCTTGTGTTGTGCCTTGCATTGATTTATATTGCCTATATCTATATGCTTGGTTGTATTTGCTTGTGTGCCTCACTTGTGCTTAACCGCGAGAGCTTCATATAGCGCCTCAACTCTTATTCAGAGGAATCAAGAGGAGTTAGTCCAGAGCCCTTCACGGGGAATTCGACTACACTCGTTGGTTGCACTAAGTATAGATTGCAATTAGTTTTTAATTTCCGCATTTAGTTCATTAGATTAGTGGTACACCTATTCACCCCCCCAGGTGTACTTTTTCAACCTTTACATAGATTGTCACAATCTATTACATCAACATCTCTCTATCTTTCTCTGAATCAACTCAGCCCTACTACAAGATCTAAAAATAAAAAGAAAATATAAAATAAGAAAAAGAAAATCCTAATCTACAACTAGAACAGAGAAACCTAGCCTCCTCACTGATATGCTTGCATTCCGGGCCTCTGCTGTTATTTTTATAGGCAAAAGAGGCTTTTAGAAGATGAGACGAGGCCACACGTCAAAAATCGACGCGTGGCTCACTTACTTGGTCGCGAAAAGGTGGCCACAACAGCGTTTTCGTAGCCAAATCAGGGACTTAGGTCCCTGGTTTTGGCGAGCGGATTCGCCTTACTTCAGGGACCTTCCAGATATGGTTGGATTCAAGTATCTACGTTTGGATTTCGTCTGACGTGTGCAAAGGTCTAGATTCATTGCATCTTCTAAAAGCTCTCTTACTTGGCCTCTAAGAAATTCGGATTTAATTATCCAAAAATGGGTTTAATTAAGCTCTTATTACTTTTTTGCCCTTCTTATCTTGATTATCTGCAAAAGAGATCAAAATACGATTTAGACTGATATTTTATTCATAAATCAGTAGGTAAATGTGATATAATAATGCAGAATTGTAGACTAATCAATTTCCAGAGCGAAGAAGGAGGAATTTTGAGGATAGTTTTTAGGGTTTTCTTCTCCATGTTGTAGTTTTTAAAGTAGTTCAGGTTAGTTCTTCTTCTTCTTCTTTATATTTTTCATTTCTTGTAGATCTTGTAATAGAAAAGAGAGTAGTACATAGGTGAAAAGTATTAGTGCTTGTAATGGAAGGTGACAATCTATGAAAGGTTCTCTCTTTATCTCTCCTTATTTTCTTCTCTTTAACTCCTTTTACATGCTTAACTAATTTTCTCTCATGGTAACTAACTACTAATAACTAACTTGCTAACTTCTTACTTGATAATCCACATGAATTTAATAACCTCTACTTGGCCTTGCTCTTGCAAGAGCCATTGATGGCTTATGATGATGGATTCTAACACTCTAACATCATAACTCTCTAACAAGCTAATATTACTTTATTTCATGCTTGCTCTTGTTTAGTTTTGATGGTTTAAGTGTAACTTGCACTTGTTTGTTGAGTTTGAATGTGATGAGTTATTTTATGGTCATGTTTTGAAACACTCTTGAACCAAGGACTAGTGATGGCCAGGATACATGTGAGGCAACTATTACTAAGAGGTTAGCATGCTATTGAAGCCATTAGTAGTTAGTAACCATGAGTTTTCTTTTCTTTTTACTTTGTTTTAGTAATTTATCAAAATCACAAAAAATCATCTTTTCTATGTTTCCTACTTCTTTGTGTTTTATCGTACCCTTCTCTTTTCATTCTTTATTTTCTTTCCTTTTCATTCTTTCAAACATTGAAGAACACGTAACACATACGTGAACATTCCAGTAAAGCTTCTATCGCTTCCCGTCCCTGTGGATTCGACCCGTTTAGCCTCTATGCTATAACGGAAGTATCGAGAAAACCAGTGCACACACTTTTAATTCGTGATTTCAAAACATACACTTTTCGTGCACGGTTTTCCCCTGATCAAATTTTGGTGCTGTTACTGGGGATTGGAACGGTTTGATTTTACATTTTTGTTAACTTTTCTTTTTTGTTTTTGGTGTGTAGATCAAATTTTTAGCATTGTAGAAAATCCACACTTATTTTTGTGTGGTTGGATAAATTCTTATATATTATTATATTCTATTTCTAGTTTCTGTTGCTTGTACACTAAAATAATTTAAGAACTAAAATACAGAAATTATATGCTTTAAAAATTTTTAGACATTTGCACCTAGGCACGTGTCAATTTCAATTCCAATATACTGTATTTTAGTCTTCTGTTATTGTGATCTTGACGGAGGTGAGGTGTACATATTGTATTGCATATAGTTAGGACAAATACGTGGGTGATTTACTCTCTTTGTGTGCTCATTCTTATCTATATTGCACACTAGCACGAATTGAATTTAAGGGCAAAACCCAATACAACATTAGGTGGGGAAGTCATTACCCTCCCTTAGCCCAATAATCACCCCCCCCCACTCACACAACCCAAGCCATAATAAAATTTGTTAGACGTTGGCCTCTAGGGACACCTCGGACTCATTTAAAAGATTGACCTAAGGGGAAAGTTGTTAGAAGTTGACTCTTATCAAATCGGTGTCCAAGGTTGGGGATTGAAAGGCGAAACCTCGAAGAACAATGGTTTGGCATAATTAGGCCCGTAGCTCCGGTATGGATACCTCCCACTGGTCTTGCCCCCACCTGGCCGATTAACTTGTGGTCAGATTCTGACAATGTACCCCCGTTGGACAGTTTAACCAGCTAGGAATCATTTAGATCTAAGTCAACCATAGCATAGGCTTGTTTTCTTTTTCCTCTTTCTTTATTTGTATTTTTTTGTTTGTTTGTTTTTCTTTTTTGGTAAATAGGGAAATAGATTTTAACAACAATAATTTTTTCAATCCTAATATGAATCCATATTTCACCCAATCTCATTTGACTCGGATAACTCTGACCCAGCTATGTACAACATGAACCAACTATATATGCTGAATTGAGATTATCCGACTCAATATGACCCATATCCCTAATCCTATACTATAATTTTCAAATTAACTTCCGCTCTTCACAGAGTCAATAGGGATTTACCTCCTCCGAGTCAAATTTTCAACCACATTGTCTACAATTTTCATAATATTCATTCTCTAATTCTGCTTCACATCCTCCTTTTCCTGAACCACCAATTAAAGAAAAATCATCATTGCAAAGGAGTTTGAAAGAAATGATAGAGACCAAAAAATAATTTGAAAACATGATGGTGTCATCATGTCCACAAAATTTCCAAAATTCATATAGTTCTTTTCCCAGAACCACTCAAAGAAAAATCATTGTTGAAAAAACTATGGAATTCGTGCAAGAGACCGAGAAAATAATGCAAAAGATAATTGACTTCTCATGTCCATCAAATGTTCATATGACTCAGGAATCATGTCATTTTGGAAATCTAGCTTCAATTTCATCATACCAGCCTGAACTTGACCAACATTACATTCTTGATAGTTTGGCAGGTGATCTATTTCCTAAAATTGAACTTGAAGATGAATGTAAGCCTGAGCTTTAATTTAGCGATTCGAGTCCAATCCTTGAATCAATATCGACTTCTATAGTGTTACCTAAACTAAGTGACATTTTTTGAGCCAGTTTTGATTCCCATAATTCCTGAACTTGAATCGATCATTTCTCCATTCACATTCCTTCCGTTGACAAAAATCAAGATTCAATTTCATTACATTCATTTGAACTTGCCCAAAATTTTGAGAATCATCTTGACATTTTAGCAAGTTATCTTTTTCACGAAATTAAACTTGAGCTTGAAAGTGAACCTGAACTTCAAGTTGGTAATTCCATTTCACGTTTTGATTCAATAATGACTCCGGTATCTTTAACAGATTTTTTCTATTCAGGAGTCAACATTGAATCCTGTACCAGTACACCGTGAAATTGAATCACCAATATCTTATGATCACACTTCATTGATGGGGAAAGTATGTGAACATCAATTCTTTGGTCTGGACCCCATCTTTGAACCAATTTCGACTCCCCCTTTTGAATCTCGACTTGATCTGGGTCAAATTCTTGAGTCGGCATTGGTTTTTGTTCCTGTTCTATTTGAGTTCAAATCAATCATCTCTCAAAATCACACTTCATTATTGGACAAGGATGTTGAAGAAAATGACTTGGAATTATTTTTAAAATTTTGAAATTGGATGGGAAATTTTTTTCAAATAAGACCATTCACTCATGCATTCTTTTACTGGGTCGTATTAGAGAGGTCACTGGTAGGTTTCTGCAAGATCAACGATTTCTAAATTGAGCCGCATTTCATGGATCAATTAAATCACCACCGAAACCACCACCATGAGGTAATTTTTTCTTCCCTATTTTTTTTCATACATATACACATTCACGTTGCATTGAGAATAATGCATGAGATAAGTGTGGGAGAGGATTTACTAACATGGTTAGTTTTAAATTTTCATTCTTTTACACTTCTTTTTAGAAAAATTTTAGATCTTTCTTTTGTATAGAAACTTTTTTATTTTCTTTCTACAAAATTTTTTGAAATAAGAGAAATAGTTTTGATTTATATTTAAGAAAATTAAGATTATCTTAGGAATTAGGAAGACCTAAAATTATGAATTCTTATACTAAGTCAAAATAATAGTTCTTGTTTAAATTTTAAGATAAGGAAGTAAGATTGGAAAGATAACTTGACCTTGAATTTTTTACCTTAGATATATGCACTTCACAGTTACACAATTTTTTAGGATTGAAACAAAGACTGAAAATGCCATATGTAAAAAAATATTAAAAAATAAATAAAAATCACTTATTGAAGTTAGGTAATTAACCTCAGGAAGCATGATTGTTCACGCCCAAAATGGTAGACAAAAATAAAATAATTCTCTTTAGTTTTGTGGCCTCGTTTACTTGAGTACTTAAGCCCGAGGAATGTTTTATCATTGGTGCCCTAAAACTATCTGACTTAGGAGTCACCGGCTAAAGGCTCACTACCCGGATAAACTAGAAAGCCTAAGAAATTAAGGGAAGAAGAAAAAATAATAATATAAATAATTGACATGAAAGTTAGAGTCGATATCCCAAAAATCTTCACAGTTCACAAAATGCAAATTTTTCTAAGAGTTTTATGAATGATCAAAGAATCGATTCAATTTTAAATTCTTACATTTAATTTATAACAAAATTTTATATTTATACTTAGTTTAAGAGAATAATTTCTGGTTAACTTATGATCTTGGATTACTTAAATTCTCGCAAAAATGCTTCAACACTTTTCTCTATTTCAAAATTGCGTTTTCAAAATAATAACATTTGATTTCTTTCTTTATAGATTTTGTAGTGTAATCCGCTGAAAACCCTCAAGAGACAAAACTCCTACTCTAGGGGAAACTTAGAGGTTTAACGGCTTCTTGCACATGCTCAGTGCAATCGCGTCACCCGCGTAAGTGGTGTAATAATCTTCTTAGTTAGTTTTTCTATTTTGCTCGGGACGAGCAAAAGATAATTGTGGGGGGTGTAATTAGTCTCTAAATTTATATATTTCATACCACATCTTCACATTAATTTAATATTAAATCCTTTTAATAACACTTGTCTTGTATGTTTTTAGGTCCATGGCATGAAATGAAGAAGAAGCCCAAAAATCCAATTTAATTGGTGATTAAAAGCCTACAAAATAGCCATTGACCTTGGAAGGTGGTTTCGTCAAAACCGGGTGCCCAAATCCAGAATCTAAGAAGTATAACCGACAGGGGGACAAGCGGGGAGCACGCAGCGGGGAGCGACGCGCGCGATCCCAGAAGTGCCACGAAAACGGGGCAAGAGCCATGTTTTCACGGTAAGAGCTTGGAGCCACGTGTCGTGATTTGACACGCAGCTCTGTACACGCTCCCTGGTGCCCCCTTTCGCCTATATATACCCTAGGATTTTCAGAGCTAAAGAAGGAGAAGTTTTGAGGATAGCATTTAGGGTTTTCTACTCCATGTTGTAATTTTTAGGGTAGTTTAGGGTAGTTCTTCTTTTTCTTTCTCTTTGTATTTTTCATTTCTTGTAGATCTTGTAATAGGAAAGAGAATAGCACATGGGTGAAAAGTAAGAGTGCTTGTAATAGAAGGTGACATATAATCTATGAAAGGTTCTCTCTTTATCTCTCCTTGTTTTCTTCTCTCTAACTCTTTTTATGTGCTTAGCTAATTTTCTCTCATGGCAACTAACTACTAAGCACTAACTTTCTAACTTCTTACTTGATGATCCACATAAATCTAATAGCCTCTACTTGGTCTTGCTCTTGCAAGAGCCATTGATGGCTCATGATGATGGATTCTAACACTCTAACATTCTAACTCTCTAACAAGCTAACATACTTTATTCCATACTTGCTCTTATTTAGTTTTGATGGTTTAAATGTAACTTGCACTTGTTTGCTGAGTTTGGATGTGCTTATGGGTCATGCTTTTGAAACGCTCTTGAACCAAGGACTAATGATGGCTAAGGATACATGTGAGGTATTTATCACTAAGAGGTAAGCATGTTAGTGGAGCCATTAGTAGTTAGTAGCCATGAGTTTTCTTTTCTTTTTACTTTGTTTTAACAATATATCAAAATCATAAAAAACCATCTTTATATGTTTCCCACTTCTTCATGTTTCGACGTACCCTTCTCTTTTCATTCTTTGTTTTGTTTTCTTTTTATTCTTTCAAACATTGAAGAACACTTAACACACACGTGAACATTCCGATAAAACTTCTATCGCTTTCCGTCCCTATGAATTCGAGCCATTTAGCCTCTATGCTATAACGGAGTATCGAGAAAGCCAAAGCACACACTTTTAATTCGTGATTTCAAAACATACACTTTTCGTGCATGGTTTTCCCCCGATCAACAAACTCTAACAACTTCCTGCCAATCTCCTAGTGAGTCCGAGATGTGTTGGCCCATTGGCCCATCACTCTAGTTTTGATGATGATTAACTCATGTAGTTATAGTACTAATGATCTTCTGTCTAATTAGACTCAGATATGTGATCAAGATCTTAGTAGGTGTTTAGCTTCAACAAAAGATTTAAAGTCAAGTTTTGAAGCTAGTACGTGTTGATTCAAGAGCTCATGCTTCAAGATTGCATCAAGTACTCAAGAGCAGTCAAACTCTTTGGATAAAGGTTTGGACCAAGTCTAGAAGGAGAAGAAGTTTCTCAAGTGAAGATTTTTCAAGAGAAGACTTGTGTCTAGATTTGTTTGTAGTAAGATTTTATTTTTAGATAAAATATAAAGGATAGATTAGTTGGTGGATTGCTCAAGTTCATATACACCCACACATAAAATTTATATGTGTTTTCATAAAAGAGTTTTCGTTTTGAAAAATACCGGTTTGGTTTTTAAGCTTCAATATATACCTGTGCTTTTATCAAAACTTATTTTAGAAGCTTATTGTCAAAACATAGATATTTCATCATATATATGTAGTAGATTATATTCATACACACTAAGCTTTAAAAGTGTTTAGAATATCTTGATTTTGTATTTGGAGAAGTTTTGAAAAAATCAATTTTGGAAAATACAAATTTTTGTTTAAGGCAAAACTTCAAATTACAAAAATAGTTCAAATGTTTGTAACATGTTTTTGTAATTACCTAGAGGGGGGGTGAAAGGTGATGAGCTAATCAAATGGACAATCAATGCGGAATTAAAAACTTATTAAGCAAACTAAAACTTCTTAAACTAAACACCACGTATAACACAAGAGTATAGCCGGATTCCCCGTGAAGGGCTCTGGACTAGCTCCTCAAGATTCCTCTAAATAAGAGTTGAGGTGCCGCGTTGGCTCTCTTGGTTGAATACAAGTGTTAGCAAACAATCCCCAAGCATATAGCAATATGAGCACAAAAAATATATCAAGCATATAAAGATAAAGACAAAAATAACATGCAAGATATAAACAAGTAAGAGATAGAGAGAGCAATCGCAAACATGGGAGTTTTGTTTCGAGGTTCGAGCACACTTGCTCTACGTCCCCCGCCTTCAACACTATGAAGGATTTTCACTAAAATCGATCCTACCAGATCACTTGGTGCCGCAACACCTACAAGGCGAGTTCACACTTGAACTCCTTGGAGTCTCTAGTCCCCGAACACACCGCAAGCCACAAGCTCGCCGAGGCCGCACCTCAAGCACCGAGTTCTCACTAGAACCCGAAACAACGCGAACACACACGTCCGCCTCCTCAAAGCAAAGATGAAGTCTTTGGTGATCACAACACTTTGATCACCTAAAAACAATCTCACAATAACACTCCTATAGGATGAATATATCAATGGATAGCTCAAGTATTTGTGTGAGAAAACTAGGGTAGAAATGGTAGAGGAAAACTCAAGAATCACTTTGGAAAACACTCTTGATAAACTCTCCTTTTAATTGAAAATATTAGCTCTCAAACAAGTGGAGAAAATCTCTTAATAGAGTAGGAAAAACTATCTCAAAACCAACTTGAAAAACATGTTGTAAAACAGCCCACAAACCCCCATATTTATAGGCTAGACAAACTAGCCGTTGGGGCAATTTTTCAGCCCTGACGGCTGTCGGTCGACCGGCCCAGTCGACCGCCAACGATCAGATTGCTGACCGTTGGAGCCTCGGTCGACCGGCCCGGTCGACCGTGGCCTGAAACAGTGAGCAGATTTCTCTATCAGTCGACCGTCCCGGTCGACCGGGGCTTTCCAGAGAGCAGAAGCTCTCTGCGGTCGACCGGGTCAGTCGACCGGCCCTCCAGCCATAGTGGCATGCACGTTCTGTGCACGTCGGTCGACCGATTCGGTCGACCGACTCCTAGCTGAAGCCAGATAGGACCTTTTTAGGGATTTAAAACTTGGCTTTTTATCTTAAATAAAATCCCATAAATTCACGAAAAATTTACAAAAATAGGTTCAATATTATACTTTGATAAACAAACATGTTTGAGTAAAATCAAGACATGTTACAAACAATTTGAACTATTTTTGTAACTTAGAAATTTTGGCTAAAAACAAAAACTGTATTTTTCAAAATAGATTTTTCCAAAACTTATTTTTCCAAAACTTCTCCAAATACAAAAACAGATATTTTAAACTCTTTTCAAGCATAGTGTATGGAAATGATCCACTACACATACATGATGAAATATCTATATTTTTGACAATAAGCTCTAAATCGTTTTGGTTGAAAGACATGTATATATAAAACTCCATAAACAAAAACGGTATTTTTCTAAATGAAAAATTCTTTTGTATTTTTCCAAAATAGAAATTCTTTTATGAAAACAAAACTAAATCAAGAGTGTGTGTATGTATGGTATACTTGAGCAATCCACCAACTATTCTATCCTTTACATTTTATCTAAAACAAAATCTTAATAAAACAAACCTAGACTCAAGTCTTGATCTTGAAGCTTTTCACTTGAAGTCTTCTAATCCTTCTTGACTTAGTCCAAACTTGAACCAACGAGCTAGACTCCTCTTGAGTACTTGATGTGGTCTTGATGCATAGGCTCTTGAATCAAATCGTGTTAGCTCTAAACGTTGACTTTAAATCCTTTGTTGAAGCTAAACACCAACTAAGATCTTGATCATAAATCTGAGACTAATTAAACACAAGATCATTGTACTATAACTACATGAGTTGATCATCATCAAAACTAAAGTGATGGGCCTTTGGGCCAACAATCTCCCCTTTTTGATGATGATAAAACTCATGGAGTTATATATGCATGGATTAAAGTAAAGCTTCAAGGAAGCTCCCCCTTAACTCATGCATCACAATAAATAATAAGATATGACAATGAAGTGCATAAAACTAAACATGCATCAACAAGGTTACAAGGTGAGAGACAAAACATAAATTCAAAATCCTCTTTCCAAAAACTTTTCTCCCCCTTTTTGTTTAAACTTCTAAAAACATTCTTTTCATTTTCTAAAACACAGGATGCATAAACTCAATATATGCAAAAACACAAATATGCATATATAAACTCAGAATCTTTCTCCCCCTTTTTGTCAGTCATCAACAAAGAGGTAAAAACTAAATACAAAACAATAAAAGATATATGCGATATACATTCATGAAGAGGAAGACGCTAAGTTAACTTCCCTACATATATGCATTACATGAAGAAGGGATGACAAGCCCTAATTCACATAACGCATAATATGCAATACATAAGAGGAGATGTGAAGCTCCCCTACACACGTGTACCGCATAAAGAAGAGTTGTCAAGCTCTTCAATATAAGATACACTCAACATGAATCTATATGTAGAAGAGATGTTAAGCTCCCTTTGCATATAAGCAATATATATCAAAACATTTTAATTTTCTCAATAAAACAAATTATGAGATCTTCTTAAATCAAATTTTAAGATATCATATGAACAAAAAAAAAATTTAATATACCATTTGTAAATAAACATTACAAATTTTTAATTTCTTAAATTAACAAATCAATTGTAATTGAAATATTTTTATAGTGAAAAGCACTACCAAATTGAAGAATAAATAACTAGTTAAAATAATTTTTGAAAAACTAGTTAAAGATCCTTCAAAATATGAAACCAAATCATATGAATCATGAAACATACTAAATACATAAAGGTTGACACTCAAGATCTATATAGCTCATAAAATCATGAAACATAGTGATGAATAAATAAATAAAGTGTGAGTACACAAGAATCATGTAATTAGCATTTTCCATGAAAATAGTCGATAAAGCTTAAAACAAACATGAATATCATTTTATCAAACAAATATGAAAAAACATGAATATTCATTTTTCGTATAAAGATGAAAATCATAAAATTCATTTTCCATCTTTAAAACAAACTTCTAGGTATATGTATGTCTAATCAAAACTAACAATATACATACATATCCCAAACATAAAATGAGTCCATAAAGTAATTTGCATGAAGGCAAGTGACTCAAGGGTATACATGTATATTTATTAGATTTGAATACAAAATACATATACATGAAGCAAAACATGAAAATAGGCAAAACAAGTGTAAATGAGGAAATCATCAAAACTAGGCTATACATGTGCATACAGGGAGTACAAATGAACAGTGAAGTGCAAACGTATATGAATCAAATGTTGCTCACTACTTGGACAAGTATAAATTCAAGTTTTGATAAAAACTACATCTAAACTAGTATTTACCACATGAAGGATAATCATGAAACAAACATGCTAAAAATTATCAAATGAAAGGATGTAAATAAACTAGGAGTTTTAGAGATAGTTACCAACACATGAACTATACTCCAAATCTCCAAATATGGTGGTTGTCCCACCAAACCTCCTTGATAGTGGTGCATCAAATATGTGTTCATCGAGTCCATTGCAACCCCCACCAAGGCACCATCCCTCTCCCGTTTTATGGGAGCCCGCACTTACATCAAATACAAAAGGTGAGGATTTTGGTACCCATTTTCTTTTGGGTCCTTGAGAGTTAGTATTGTAAGGAACCCAAACATTTTTGTTAGCAAAATTCTAAGCATTTATCTTATCATAATAAAATTTTGCTAAATGGCCTTTGCGGGCACAATGTGTACACTTGTACACTCTAGCATGCATATGTGTATGTGTGTGATCATGACGTGCAAAAAGTGAATATGCATAATGAGGGTGTTGTGCATGAATATGTGGAGTTTGTTTCTTTGAAAACAAAGACTCCAATCTAGAATGGTTAAAAGCACATTTG
This sequence comes from Agave tequilana, assembly GCA_038442645.1. Lineage (NCBI taxonomy): Eukaryota > Viridiplantae > Streptophyta > Magnoliopsida > Asparagales > Asparagaceae > Agave > Agave tequilana. Next base: position 38,574 of record JAVJIF010005244.1, on the reverse strand, counting down.
CTCAAAGTTGAGCTTAAACAATCTATTTTATTTTTCAACAGTTTAACTTCATTTTTATCAATGGTTGTGGCATGAAGAGCATGATCAACAATCTTTTTCTTTTTAGAAACATTTACTTTTTCTTTTTCTACAATTTTTCTTTTTAAGAAGTGTTTTCATGCAAAGCAACTTCCTTTTATTTTTTCACCAAAACAATTTTATTTTTCAAAACATTATTTCCTTCACACAAATCATTTAGCTTAGAAAGCAAGGAAATATTTTCATTTTTCAAACTTTCATTTTCTTTTGAAACATTTTCAAATTTCTCTTGTAAAGAATCTTTTTCGTTTATCATGGCATCAAATTTGTTTTTCATTTTCTTATTATCCTTTTTAAGCAATTCATATTTTTCAAGAAGTTATTGACAAAATGATTCAAGCTCATCATAAGACATATCAACATCTTCATCTACCTCGTATTCGGTAGTTACTGTTGGCCCAGAGGCCTTCCACTCTAGTTTTGATGATGATTAACTCATGTAGTTATAGTTTACTAATAATCCTGTGATGTTTAGTTTTAGATACTTAACCAAGATATTAGTGGGTGACAACTTCAATAAAGGTGTTTTTGGAGCTTTCACATGGTGATTCAAGGGTCCAAGCATCAAAGTTCATACCTTAGCACTCGTTGGAGTCAAGCTCGGTGGATCACGTTTGGATCGAGTCGGCTTGAAGACGGAGTTCCTCAAGAAGGCTTCGGTTTGTTTAAAATAGTTGTTTAGATCCATTGTTAAAGATTAGAAAGTGTGATATGCTCAAGTTCGCAACACACACACACTTGTTTCTAGTTTCATGTTTATTGATTTTCGGTTTTTGGTTTAACCGATCTTGATTTTCATGCATAGATATTATATCAAAACAAGTTTACATGGTTTAATGTATATTAGATTTGTTCTATATACATGCATGCTTCATATCTTAAACAAACTTAGTTTGATATGCCTATTCATGTATTTAGGTTTTGTGTTTTAACAAAACATATTTTCGGATTTAATATCAAAAACAATGATATATATATCTTCCATGTATATTGAATTCTATCCATATACTATATGCCTAAAAATTGTTTAATATCATGTTTTTGTATTTGAATGAGTTTTTGGATAAATCAGATTTCCATTTGAAAAATCAAAGTTTTGGAAAATACGGGTTTTGGTTTTCGACAAAATTTCCATACACAAAAATGGTTTAAATAAGTTGAAATATGTGTTGAATTTTTTCACACATGTTTTTATTTTAAATATAATGTTAGAACTTATTTTTATGGAATTTTAGAAGTTTTATGGGATTTTATTTTAAAATTAAAAAACAGTTTTCAAGTCCTGTATGCTGCCCTGCCAGGCTCTAGCGGTCGACCGACCGGTCGACCGGACCCAGAGGCGGTCGACCGGACTGGTCGACCGACGTGCACAAAACGTGCACACTGGACAACCACTTGGGCCGGTCGACCGAGCGGTCGACCGACTGCAAGTACCCCACTCTCGGGTGGGGGCGGTCGACCGGACGGTCGACCGTGAGGCTTGCCACGGTCGACGAGCGGTCGACCGGCCAGAGAGCAATTGCTCTCTGGATTGGCATGGTCTACTAGGCGATCGATCGGAAGGCTCAACGGTCAAAAATTTGACCGTTGGCAGTCGATCGGACCGGTCAACCGACAGCCGCCAGGGCTGAAAAACAGCCCCAACGGCAAGTTTTTTCTAGCCCTATAAAAGGGGCTTTGGGGGATTGTTTTAAGTAAGTTTTTAAGGGAGAAAATTTTCCTACTTCTTAAGTGTTTTCAGGAAGAAGTTTTGGGTTCAAATTTCTATTCTCTATTTTATTTTAAAAGTGTTTTGTTATTTCAAAGAAAATAGTCTTTTTGGAATTTGTTTTTGTCTAAAATTCTATATCTAGTTGGAAATTTTCCCAAGTGATTTTCTTTGTTAAAAACACTTTGTTTTTCACACTTGAGCTTATCATTCTATCCTCTCTATAGGATCTTTGTTTTTGTGGAAAAGATTTGGTTTGTGGTTGTGGAAACCACTAAGTTGTAAACCCTTCCAATTTGTGATATCCCTCTTGTGTAGAGGTTGATTTGGAGTGGTGGTTGGCTCCCTCTAGTGAGAGGTGGAGATTGTGGTTTGCTCCCTCTAGTGAGAGGTGGAGATTGTGGTTTGCTCCTCTAGTGAGAGGTGGAGTTTGTGTTGGATTTGTATCCCTCTTTGTGAAGAGGTGGATTGTGATTGTTTGGCTAAGTGCCTACCCCTCTTGTGTGAGGTGGTGATTGAGTTGGTTGTGCATTGCCTCTGTGAGAGGTTATATTCGGTTGAGAGAGGAGTTGTGTACTCCCGGTTGTATTTACCCCAAATCCTCAGTGGAGGTTCCCTGTGTGGGAGTCCTGTGTGGACAGAGATAGTGGAAATCCTTCTGTGTGAAGGCGAGGACGTAGAGCAGTGGCTCGAACCTCGAAACAAATTACTTGTGTTTGCGTTTGATCCATTGTCTCTCTAACTCTCTCTCTCTTTACTTTGTGCATTGATTCATATTGTCATATCATATACATGTTTGTGTGTTGTGTGCCTCACTTGTGCTTAACCACGAGAGCTTCATATAGCGCCTCAACTCTTATTCAGAGGAATCAATAGGAGTTAGTCCAGAGCCCTTCACCGGGAATTCAGCTACACTCGTTGGTTGCATTAAGTGTGTTGCAATATTAGTTTTAATTTCTGCATTTAGTTCATTAGATTAGCCGTACACCTATCACCCCCCTAGGTGTACCTTCAGTGACTCAAGGGGGTTATCCCCTTGGACCATGTAGCACACGTTGGAAGCGTCACTTCTAACATCTGAGTCACTCCCCGCATAGTATTATTCTTGTTCGCCAAGGGAGATGATGGTGTTCCAAACTACAAAAGCCGAATCAAGATTAATAACCCTAGATAAATATTCATCATTTAGGGTAGATCTTAAAGCATGTAGTGCTTTTGCAATAGCCTCAATATTTTTGCCATTTAAACAATAAGAATCTCTAGTAGTGGCAAAATAAACATGAATCCCTAAGGCTTTGAGATACAAAAAAAATCTTAACCTTCCAAGTTTGGATGTTAAGAATGTCAAAGGTGGGAGGTGACATGAAATCTATGGTGTGTGTACAAATATTGTGATTAGCCAAAGAATAAGGATCTTTAACTCTAGGTTGTTAGACCCAAATCAAGAGCGCTCGGCTCTGATACCAACTGTAATCACCTAGAGGGGGTGAATAGGTGATGAGCTAATCAAATGGACAATCAATGCGGAATTAAAATCTTATTAATGCAAACTAAAACTTCTTAAACTAAACACCATGTATAACACAAGAGGTAGCCGGATTCCCCGTGAAGGGCTCTGGACTAACTCCTTAAGATTCCTCTAAATAAGAGTTGAGGTGCCGCGTTGGCTCTCTTGGTTGAATAAAAGTGTTAGCAAACAATCCCCAAGCATATAGCAATATGAGCACAAAAAATATATCAAACATATAAAGATAAAGACAAAAATAACATGCAAGATATAAACAAGTAAGAGATAGAGAGAGCAATCGCAAACACGGGAGATTTATTTCGAGGTTCGAGCACACTTGCTCTACGTCCCCGCCTTCAACACTATGAAGGATTTCCACTAAAATTGATCCCACCGGATCACTTGGTGCCGTTGTATGACCCAGAAAAGGAGAAGACAAGAATTGCAGTAAAAGTTTTCCTTGAATCAAATGAAAAGGATTACAACAAAAACTGTTCCTTCCGGTTACAAGGGAGGGAGAATATTGAATCTTGAATCCCCCCTTTGTTTAAGGCTGGGTTCTTCGTGTGGCGGTGGAGAGTGAATCTTGTTCTCCGTTGACCAGATGACCGTCCTTCAGGGATCTCCTCTTCGGCCGGTAGAAAGAGTGACACAGCTCTGTCTACCAAAACTCTAAAAGAGAAGGTAGGCGAAAGCTAGTTCGTACGTAGCGAACTTGCTGAAGAGTTTGATCTGCTTCTTTTCTCTCTGTGTCGCCCTCTCTCTCTCTTCGTCCGATTGGTTCTCTGATCTCCTTCCTCCCCTCCTTCATAGCAAACAGGGCTATTTATAGAGGTACCAGGGGTGAACGTGCCCCCCTAAAAATGCTCCACAATGAGGGCCAACTTCCCCGCTACATGGGCGGTAACTAACCCACGTGCCTGCTAAAGACACGCCACGATGGGGGCTGATTTCCCTTACGTGTAGGCAGTGATTGGTCCCTTAACCAAGGCGTTATAACTGAGACGCGGGTGTCAGGCCGACGCGTCTTGATGCTGAGACGCGGGGTGTCGAGCCAACGCGCCTTGATGCTGAGACGTGGGTGTCGAGCCAACGCGCCTTGATGCTAAGACGCGGGTGTCGAGCCAACGCGCCTTGATGCTGAGACGCGGGTGTCAGGCCGACGCGCCTTGATGCTGAGACGCGGGTGTCGAGCCAACACGCCTTGATGCTGAGACGCGGGTGTCGAGCCAACGCGCCTTGATGCTGAGACGCGGGTGTTAGTCCCTCGCGTCTAGAGCTTGAAACTTTACTTTCAATGGCTTGTCCTCCAGTAACTTTTGGACAGCCTACAGAACCCCCTCCAAAGTTTTCGATATTCCGCAGTTAACTGGGACGGATTTCGAAATACTTTGAATTTTAGCTGTATTTGCTTTCATGACTGGACTGTTAGTGCTCCGGGTTTGATTTTATCTGGAGTTGGTCTTCGTGAGTGTACTGTTTGAACTCCTTGAAGCCACCAGAGTTGATCATGTTGAGTGTCTAGATGCACAGTCTAAACCTCCCCGATTGCTTTTAGTCTGTCACGGGTGTGCTTTAAGCCAGGAGTGGTTGGTCGTCTGCTTGCGTCAGTGCACTGTTGAACTGATTTTTGCAGAAGCAGGAGGCCGAACGCAGGTTCTTTTCGAAAAGCCGAGATGGTACTGCTTTAAAGACGTGATTTCTGTAGGTGCGTCCTTTGGCAATGGAAACGCGCCCGATCTTCCATGAGGCAAGACGCGATGTTGGGCCCGCTGGGTCGGACGCGGACTTCGTAGAGAGACGCGACCTTCCGAATGCATTTATGGAGATGCTGACGGGCATGTCCATCGAAGAGGTGCGTCCCTTGGGTGCGAATCTGTGCCGTGTCATGATTACGCCGCCAGCTGGCCTGGGGGACCGGCAGGATTTCACCTTTTGGCGCGCGGACTTCCCGGTTCATTAACTGAACCGCGCCACGTGTCAAATGATGACTCGCTGCGGAGTCGTGACGCATGATCTTCGCGATGATTTGTTCCACGCGTCATGTGATGATTCGCTGCAGCTTTTATCGGACCATACGCCGCGTATCTTCGCGAATCCTTGTGCCTATAAAAGGCAACAGTCAGAGAGACATCTTTTCTTCTCCGAACGCACTTGCTCAAGAAAGAGAGTTCTCTTCTTCCTCTGTTGAACTGTTCATCTCCATTACTGGACTTTGAACTATTCATCTCCTTTTACTGGAATTAAAGATGGCACCAAGACTAAGCCAACCGCCTCTTCTTCACGGGCGACTGTCGCCGAGGTCCAGAGGGGCGCTTCCTCTGCGCAGGATGTCGCTTTCCCAGGTATAATGCCTTTTAGGCATGGATTTCGCCATTAACGGAAGCTCACAGAACCCTAAGAATCCTTAACACAAAATATAACTCGTGTTTGATTCTCAGACGCGGTCTCAGACGCAGTCTTTGAGTTGATAACCGAGGCGCGGTTTTGGACCCTCGCGCCATTGGGTCCTGCATTTCGGATTCTTCACTTAGAATATTTCTAATTGTGAAGGGTTCAGACGCAGACTTGGTTTGCAGAACGCGGATTTGTTCCTTGCGTTCTGTTTCATCAGCTGCCGATTTTGATGAATCTGGCACCTGAGTCCAAGCAGTTAGAAATCTGGGGGTGTGAAAGGAAGGAAGTTACCCTCCTTAACTTCTGGCGGTTGTGGTGATGGGAGGTTAAAGTGGATAACTCCCTTCTTTTCGCACCCTAGAAGTGACATCAAGGACATTCCATGACCTTCTGGTGGTGGAGACGCGGATCCTGCAGGTCTGGACATGGGTTTGATAATTCCTGCGTCCAGTATCTCTTCTGCGTTTGGGCGCGGTTTCGCAGGTCTGGACGCGGATTTGATAATTCCTGCGTCCAGTATCTCTTCTGCGTCTGGGTTATGAACACTTAGCTTTTTTTTTAATAATAAAGTATCTAACTAAGTGTCCTTTTCTTTTGCAGTGCCCCATCCTTCTGCCTCACTCGCCAAGACGCGCCACTTTGGACATGTAGGTGGTGCTGACCGGGACTTGACCTTTGTGCTACGAAGGACTGTCCCTGTGACTGCTGACCAGTCGCAGGATCGCAGGGAGAGGCTCTCTAATGTTGACATGAGAACTCTTCGGGTACTTATGACCGATGCAGCATTCACAACGGATGCTCACGTCAAGCTGGAGAAGCCTGCCTTCTTCTTCGGAGATCGTATCAACGATGGCGGCTATCGTGTGTATGACAGAAATTATAAATGGCTCCGTCAGATAAAGGGTGAAAGATTCTTTCTTCCGGACATGGAGAGGATGTTCCCGCTGTCCTACTTCCAGCACATGTCCGTCCCTCGGAAGATGGAATGGGACATTTCTCGATATGTCCCTGAGATTACTCTCAGTGATTTGGGCTCCCATAAAGTACACCGTCATGATAGCCATGACAGGTCGATTCTCAGCCTATTCCTGGGTCGCGCAAGTCTGAGGTTCCGGTTGGAGAGATACCACAACTTGGCACTATTTTCCTCAACGCGTTCATGGAAGCGGAGGGTGATTATCCGGTCGGGTTCCGTTCGCCCGGGTGGGTCCATTCCACAGAGAACTACTGGTGGGGCAGGATGGTGGGTTTCGTCCTCACTGATCTTGGGGATCTGCTAAAGCGTGTGGGACTGTACCCGGCGGTCAGGGCCGTATAGTGGGGTATCCCACCAGGCTCTCATAACTTTTTTCGGGATCCTGGAGCGCTACAATCCTCTGACGGGGACATTCTTTACCCCGGTCGGAGAGATGGGCCTTGCACTGCACGAGCTACATGAGGTCTCGGGGCTGGCAACAGGGGACATTTCCTATGAGGAATATGTCCCGACCACTGAGGAGCTCCACCTCTTGAAGAAAGAGTTTCCTCGGGTGTACGAGACTTACTGGGAAGTGATGTGTCACTTCCACATTTGCGGTCAGATAACCGCCTGGAGGTCGCAGGGAGTCAAGCAACTGTCTTGGGCCAGTTACTTATTCAAGGATGTCAATAATAAAGACAATCCGATAACCTGACTGGCTCCCAGTTCCGACAGGGAGATTGAAGACAGGATCGACAAGGCTTCTGAAGGCTTCTACACCACGGTTTCGAACGAGGACGGTTTCGACCTGACCTGGTTTTTGAAAGCTTCCACCATCAAGCCCGGACCCCTATCTCCGATAGGGCACTGTTGGCAGGCTTCTTGATGCTGTGGCTGAAGCGTTGTGTGGTGCCCACGCTGCCACATGAAGCTATTGTTGCTGACGTGGTGTACCCGGCGGTGCTCCTGGCTCATGGCAACCCTATAGCCCTTCTCCCGGCCGTGACGGCTGGCATTCAGAGCGGGTTGCGGGCGCTAACCAAGAGTTTCTGCGAGGCGCCGAAAACTGTCGACTCCCACGGCAAGCCGTATGTTGACTTAGAGGGGAATCCAACGGTGAAGCACCCCAACCCTCGGATCGAGCTGCCTTATACGTACCTCATGGCTTGGTACGTAATGCACTGCCCTTCTCTGATGACGGCGGTGCGTTGGAGGGAGAGTTCCGTCCCTTTTGTACAGCGGTTGGAGGATTCGAGCTGGCGTGATCTTTATATATATTACGTCCGGAAGCGACTTTCAGATTCTGCGAATTACCAGCTCAATCGCTGCTTCCCCGAGATCTCTGGTGCATCTTTCGGGGATCTATTTACTGATTCCGCGGGCCCAGATGGCTTCACGAGGTTGTCCGCGGGAGTCTTCTGGTGGTTGATCAATATTCGGCCCGGATATGTGCTTTTCCGGCAAGGGACTTCATGCACCATCGAGCCGTACATGCCGAATCGTTTCGCTCGACAGTTCGGCTACGATCAACTCTACGTCGGGAATCCCAATGCTCGACTCGCCTTCGAAGGGAACTTGTTCGAAGGTGCTCGGGCTTGGTACTACAGTGTGGCCGGAGGGACGGGAGAAACTTTCCGTCTACCTATCGAGGGGTCCAAGTGTCGTATGAGCTTCAGCTTCTGCACTTGGTATTTCCAAGCCATCTAGACATCAGACTTTGTTCCGGTGTCTTCATGTATTGAGAGCATCAATGCAAATCTCGAGGCAAGGTCAGAGTCTGGTAAACACTCGAAACTCACCGACCAGTACCTGAAGGCCCAGAAGGAGGTCGGGAGAAGATCGGGAAGGGAGCCACGAGTAATAAGGGCGGAGCCGCGACCAACAAGGGAGGAGCCGCAAGCAGCAAGGAAGGAGCCACGAGCAACAAAGACTCGACAGGCGGTAAGCAAGCGTCATCAACGCTCTGCTTCAACTGCTGAACCTGCTCCCAAGAAGGTTCGGAGAGACTTGACAACTGAAGTCTCCCGATCTGAAGACATCCCAGCTGTCGTTGAGGTACCGAGGGAAGAAGATATAGCTGAAGAGGATGTTCATTTAGTCCGTGCCCCTAGGTCGAGCAGTGGAGACCGTAGGTCTGCGGAGGAAGGGAGCTCGTTGACAGAGCCACCACCGCTGACGAGGATGAGCAGCTAGAGGTCGACATAATGAGTGGAGGAGATGTCGATATTCCGGGGATTTCAGTTCAACCTGGGTTTTTACTTGCTCATGAAGGGAGAGATGAGGCACAGCAACCTGGGTCGCCTTGTGTCTTCATCTCAGTCCTCGGGCAGTTGACCCCAGTCCTACCACTGGGGTAATTGGTGGTAAGGCTCCGGCTGCAGAAGTTTCACGCATGGCGCTATCGTCTTCCTCACTCTAAGGGGAAAGCGATTTTGAAGACGAGGTCGACTACGGCGATGAACCCGCTCTTCCTGATCCGAGTAAGTTCTCCCACATCTCAGAAGAAGAAATATACGGGGGTGAGCCATCAACGGTATCACAGCTGGCGATTATTCCGCTGAAGGTACTCTTTTCACCTTTTGACCTAATTTCCCTTTTCATTTTGAAGAGGATGTTTTAACATTCTTCTTTTATGCTGCAGGGTTGGGCGGGGACATTGAAGCTGTAATCTCCTCGCATATCGAGGAGACGGTAAAAGAGCTGACCCAGTCCGAAGGAGTCGAGGCTTCAGTTGCCGAGATAACTCCAGAGAGGGCAACTACTGAAATTGGGGAGCCTTCCATTTTACCGGAAGAGGAGGCAACCCCTAAGGCTGGGGAAGAACCCACTCTGTAGGGTGAAGAGGTTACTATTGAAGCCAGGGAGACTTCCACTCCGCAGGATTCGCCCAAGGATTCGACATCTCTGGACCTCCCAGATGGTAAGGAAGTTCTGATATTTTAAATGTTTCGCTTTTCTCCTTTGTGGCTAATGTCGAGATAACTTGCAGAGGGAACTGAGGGGCTCAGGTGGAGAGTCCGACGGTCGGTACCCTTCAAAAGGCCACACAGCTCAGGTCTCGGTTGAAGCTTCTGAGGAGGTTGCGCTTACTATTCCATCATTAGCTGTGGAGGTTCCTGCAGAGATAACACCTCCGGAAGCGCCAGTGGCCAGTCTCGCTCTTGCCGTATCGACGGTCAGCACGACTCTCGCGCAAAAAGAGCCGGCTTGCACCCTTTTCCTCATGATAGAAAGGGGTCGGGGAGTACCTCGGGTGATGATACCATGAATTTCCTGACACGCAAAACGGTGCAGCAGTTCCTTGACGCGATGCGATCGTGCATCGATTTTATCCTGTCTGGGCGTAGCTCTTTTGACTTTGCCCGAACGTTTCTTGGAAACATGGCCGGTAACATCGAATTAACCGGAGGCTCCTCGCTTGCCAAGTCATGTCTGCTGTTGGTGGAGCGATTGGAAGTGACCTGAAAGAGCTGAAGTCTTTGGACAATGCTAGTTCTTCTCAAGAAGCCCAGGTCATCTTGACTAGGCTCCTAGCCACCCAGGAACAAGAGCGACAGGAGGTGGAAGCACAAGTTGCTGAAGAGGTCCGCAATCTCGAGCGTTCCCAAGCTGAATGTCAGAAACTGGCTGACGATTCAATGGAATCCGAGTTCATCCGGCAAAACGCAGAGCTCGCCATTACCAATGCTCGGTCTGCCATCGCTAAGGCGGAAGCCATGATCGCGGATAATGAGAGGACGCTTGCCACCGTCCGGAAGAGGCTGGAGGAGCAACAAGATGCGAAGGCACGAGCTGAAGAAAGCCAGACCATTCATTCCTCCAGGTTGGAATCTCTGCAAGCACAGCTGGCTGCAAAACCCTTTTATCTAAAGAGGAGCTGCGGGTCCAAGCCATGATGGAGGCTGAGAAGGCACTCAGCACGAGATGCATCGTCTCAGGGAGCGTATCCGTTCTTTGCCGGATCAAGACTTTTAGCCTTTTCCCCTTCTTCCCTTTTTTGTAAAGAAGAGGACACTCTATTAAAGTGTTTGTATCCACTTTTACTATTTTTGATATAATAAAAGTTTTTGAAGTTTTTGTTCCATCTTCTTTGTTTAGCTGTGGATGAATTCAACTCCCTGATCACTGGCTGTGAATACTGAACTTAGGTAAGACTAAGTTCTTTCAATGAGACGCGGCGTCGACTCTAAGTCTTCTTGATGAGACGCGGCATTGATCCATAGAGTGAGACGCGGTCATCCGTCCATAGGAGCTTAGATAGAACTAAGTCCTTTTGATGAGACGCGGCGTCAATCACAGGGTGAGACGCGGTCATCATTCCATAGGAACTTAGATTTCACTAAGTCCTTTTGATGAGATGCAGCGTCAATCACAGAGTGAAACGCGAATTTGTCTTGCTGAGAAAGACGCAGATAGAGCAGACGCGAGGGACGCAGCATTATTTGCTGAAGGGACGCGACGCAGGCATTCTTCTGGAACGCGGGTGGATGTCTTTCAATCTGAGAAAGGAGACGCGGTTCTTTGGACGCGACTTTCCTATCTGCGTTTAATGCAGCCTGACTTAAAAGATTTTAGGAAATCTTTGACCGTTAAGTCTTCGCTGACGATTGAACGTCAAGTCTTCGCTGACGATTGGGAAACCGGGTCATCCGTTGTTTCCCGAAGCAGTTGTCCACGCGTCGGTTTTCCATTGGACTTGGGCGTTAATGCCCTTTAATGCAAAACCGGCGCTGATGGTTTGAGATCAGCGCCTGCGATGCTTCCCGAAGCGACGTTCCACGCGTCAGCCTCCCATTGGGCTTTGACGGTCGTGCGATCATTAAGGCCGGCGGTTTTAATTAATGAACCATTAATGACCGTTATCAGGAGTTGCCTATAAATAGGACTCACCCCTCTCTTAACAGCGGCTGCTTAGACCGTGCTCTGTTTGAGAACGAGTACTCTGAGGGACTCTGCCTTCTCCCTTCAAAGACCCTATCAGGGGTTTGCCTCCATGGATGAAGGTGCCTCTGTGGATGAAGATGACCCAGAGCTTTCATGTTTCTGTTTGGTCTCTTCAATGGATTACCACTGTCAAGTGATTTCAATGGCAGGAAGCGTCTCTTTGAGCACTTTTTACGTCCGCGTCTCAACGCAGATAGTTCAACTCTTAACAGAGGCTTCTGCGGGTATGCCATGCCCACTTACCATGATATTTTAGATCCAACCAAGTTTGAATTTCAGTATACCCCTTAAAGAGATATCATCTGGGCCTTCTTGTGAAGTCGTGGTTGGTGCATTCCTTCTGGAATTTGCACCGCCGACTTAAACTTCCTTGGACACGAGTACAGAAGTCTTTGGTACTTGGTCGCGGCTTTACTCATGAAGCTCGCGTTTTAACGCCACTGACTTGGATGGATTCCAACTCGGGTTAAAGGCTTCAGACCCGAATCTTGCAACTCCTGTTCCTCCAACAGAGAGATGGCAGTTTTCGGCGTCTGATTCTCTGCGCACCTTGTATCTTAGACGCGGATGTGGAGTTAAGTCGCGTTTGCATTCTGTGTGTATCACAGTCTCGCTCGCGTCTGTTTTTATTGTCGCAGGACTCTGGCTCGCTGCGCGGATCATTCCCGCGTCTGCGGCCTTTGAAAATAGCCGCGTCTGTGACTTAGTTTTCTTCTGTTAAAGTGTACTAAGCTCTGAATTGTCTGATTCCCTGTTTGCTTTTTTGCAGGTAGGCTTGGTCATTCTTCTTCATGTTCGCTAAGTCCGTGGGAGAATATATCGGACGGCGAACTTGTTCGATGTTCGTCCACAAGGGAATATATTATGGTCCTTGTCGTCCACAAGGGAATATATTATGTCCCTGACGAGGAATCGACTCTCGCCAAGGTCTCTTCAGATCCACTGCACCAATCATGCCTGCTGGCAAGAGATGGTCAGGGTAAGTATGGCGGCGAGGAGGTTACGGTGGACACGGCGGCAGATAGGATCCTCTCCTCTCCCATTCCAGAAGTGACATCGAGGACTTTCCATGTCTGCTGGATGGCCTGCTGGGGAAAGAGATGCTCATGAACGAAGGGTTGCAGGACTTTCTGCTGCCACCGGACCTCAAGAACACCATTGCTCTTAGCTTAGTCAGCTAGGGCTCTTTCGATGTTTACATCATGCACCATCCTGTACTTGGAATCAGATGCGGCTTCAAGGAGTGAGTGCAACCTCTGAGAGAGAGAGAGACTTCTTTGTACTCCTTAATTGTAACACTCCATCTTATTGTAAGAGAGCGTTTTAACTGTAACACTCAATCTTATTGTATAAGGGAGCGTTTTGTATCATTTTCATATGTTTGGAAATAAATAAAAGTGACACTTTTCTTTTTGCTTCTTTCGTTGTCTTGAACTTTTTGTCTTAGACTCATAGAAGCAAAGAATTTTTGACTTTGTCAAAATTATGATGGTAATTTTAATAAGTCAAACTTTGTGGAGAAAGATCCTATTTCAGGAACTCTCATGATACTGTCAGAGGTGTAATATTAACTTGACAGAGATGAAATTTTTGATGGACCTGTCACTTTATAAGAGAAAGTGACAAGTAGAATTGGTACCCCCAGGGAGGGTGAACTTTTATCAAGTGTTTAGGATTAACTTGATTGAGCTCAACTGGGGATTTGATGGAAACACTGTTGATGGTGTAGTATTAACCTAACAATGTTTTTAGGTAGACTTGTTATTCTGTTGAAGAGAATAACAAGTGGGACTAGACTCGTGGGGAATCTAGGAAAGTTTGTTACCGTCAGAGGTGTGATATTAACTTAACGGGTGGAAGTGGTCTTGTCAGAAGTGTAATGTTAACTTGACAAGGATGTGAGTCAGAGGTGTGATATTAACTTAACTCAGAAGTGTCACTGTCATAGGTGTAATGTTTAACTTGACAGTGAGGGTAATGCTAGAGGTGTAATGTTGAACTTAGCATTGGTCATCTCGGCTCGCATAAGGAAGTCCGAGGGAAAGTCATGACCATAGGTGTATTGTTGAACTTAGCAATGACTTGGATGCTAGAGGTGTGGTGTTAACTTAGCATCATCCATTTCAGCTTCGGTGTGGAAGTCTGAAGGAAAGTGACTGTCAGAGGTGTAATATTAAACCTGGCAGAAACTTGATTACTGTTTAGAGGTGTGGTGTTAAACTTTAACAGTAATTTGTCAGAGGTGTGATATTAACTTGACAAAGATTGACTCGTGATAAGAGTAATTTGAGGACCTGTCATTCTATTGGTGAGAATTGACAAGTGAAAATTTTGAAGTGCCAGAGGTGTAGTGTTAACTTGGCAAATTTGAAAATTTGATACTCCGTGTAGAGTTGACAAGCAAAATTTGTACTCAACAAGGAATATTGAAAAGTTTCCATTACCAGAGGTATAGTGTTAACTTAGTAATGTCGAATTTTGTAGACCTACCATTCTGTGGATGAGAATTGGTAGGGAATTTTGGAGGAAAGAGTGGAGCCAAGTCCACTTTAGGATTTTTAGCAAACCCTCAGCTATCAACGGATTTGAGGTGCCTTTACCAACTACCGTTTGAGTTGGGCTAGCCATGCTATTCCCCTCAGCATGATGAGTTGTCGAAGACTTATGTTGGACTTAAAAGCCAACATTTTCCTCTATCCTTAGCCGTCGGAGGCGTCGGATCAAATGGGAACGTGTCCCTTAGGATTTTTAGCAAATCCTCAGCTGTCAACGGGTTTGAGGTGCCTTTACCAACTACCGTTTGAGTTGGGCTAGCCATGCTATTCCCCTCAGCATGATGAATTGTCGAAGACTTATGTTGGACTTAGAAGCCAACATTTTCTTCTATCCTTAGCCGTCGGGGGCGTCGGATATTAATGAAGAAGCTCTTCTTGTTTTGATCAGAGGTATATTTTTAACTTGATCAGCGGAAGAATACCATCTAAGGATAGTATTTCTTCAGGAACCTGCCATTGATCGGCTTCATGAGTGTATCGCCATTCGAGGTTATGAGGCGATATGACCCATTTGAGTAGACTGACTCTACTACAAATGATCCTCCCATTTGGGTTGGAATTTTCCTTTTGTCTTGTGCGTCATTACCATAGGTCTTCTGACGGCTAAGACAAGATCGCCTTTCTTGAAAGTTCGCACTTTAACTTTCTTGTTGAAGGCTCTGGTAATTCGAGCTTGGTAGAGCTCGATTTGCTGTTGGGCCTGCAGACGTTTATCATCTAAGGCCTCCAGTTCTTGGAGTCGCTGTCGATACTTCTCCTCTGTTGTCATCTCCGCTGTCAAGGGGACGCGTAGAGATGGAATTTGGATCTCTAGTGGGAGCACGGCTTCACACCCATAGACCAAAGAAAATGGCGTAGTTTTAGTTGGGGTTCGTACAGTTGTGCGGTAAGCCCATAAGCATTCACCCAACTTGTCGTCCCAGTCTCATTGACTTTTCGAGACGAACTTTTTGAGAAGCTTGCCAATAGTCTTGTTGAAAGCTTCTGCGAGGCCATTAGCGGCAGGATAATATGCCGTTGAGGACACACTCTGGATTCTAAACTTAGCGCAGAATCTCTGGAAAGCCTGGCTAATGAACTGAGGCCCATTGTCATGGACAATTCGCCGAGGTACACCGAAACGGTAAATAACGTGGTGTTTCACGAACTTGATCACGTTCGACGACTTGACTTCCTTCAAGGGAATGGCTTCGGCCCATTTGGAGAAATAATCGGTTATTGCCAAAATGAACCGATGTTCTTTTGATGATGGTGGGCTGATAGGGCCAACCACATCCATCCCCCACATTTCAAATGGCCAGGTAGAGGCCGTAGAGTGGAGGTACCCTGGTGCTTGATGGATGAAATCGCCGTGCACTTGGCAGGCGTGACATCTCTTGGCATAAGTGATGGCATCGGCAATCATCTTGGGCCAGTAGTAGTAACCCAATCTTTGGAGTCGATGTGCCAGTTTTGGGCCAGGTTGATGGGCTCCACACATACCATCATGGGCTTCCCTCAATATCTTGGGCTTCTTTTGGTGAGAGGCACCGGAGTAAGATCCCGTTATGCGATCGACGATACAATGTTCGCGTAATCGCATTATAATAGAATTTGGGGGCTTTCCTTCGAATGGCAGCCGCCTCTTTGGTGTCTTCAGGCAGAATGCCGTATAAGACGAAATCAATGTAGGGGAATCGCCAGTCTCTAAGCTCTGGACCAGTTGATACTTCAAGTGCTTCTTCGCGGTGACGACCTCCGTTGACTCCTGATAGTCCTCGAGAGCATTTCTCGGGCAATACAGGTCGTGGCTGTAAACGAATATCTTCTCCATTGCTCTAGCTGGAAGAGCTAAGGAGGCAGCCAGGGATGCGAGTGCATCTGCGTGCGCATTTTGCCTGCTCGGTACATGGTCGATGTAGAAGCTTGTAAACCCCTCGGCCATGCGGATAGTCGCGTTGTGGTAAGGTACTAGGTCCTCATGTCTGACTTCGTACTCCCTGTAAACTTGGCTAACGATGAGTTTAGAGTCGCCATATGCCTCGAGATTTTTAACGCCAATCTCATCGACGAATTGCATCCCAATCAAAAGAGTGTTGTACTCCGCCACATTGTTGGAACAAGGCTCAGTTAATGAAACAGCTCGAGGAATCACATAATTTTGTGGGGATACGAGTACTACTCCTACCCCTGCTACTACGTGTCCCTTCAGGCTTGTTCTTGATGCACCGTCGAAGAAAAGTTGCCATACTTGACTTTCGAACGATGTCTGAGTCAGGCAGACTTCAGCAACTTCATCTGGGAGATCCTCGTAGACTTTGGCTGCCCTCGGATCTGGGTGCTCAGCTAGGAAATCCGCGACTTGATTAAGAAAGGATACGTATGCGCCGTATTAAAGAATTGTCATCCCCGGCAACGGCGCCAAAAAATTGATTAAGACGGGAAAGGGCGTGTTTATTATGATGCAAATGTGTTTGATGTACCCTTTCTTGTCTCCGCTATAGCACAAGGCTATACCGAGTCGAACCACAAGGAGAGCTAGTGTAGAAACGTTACGATACACGTGAGAACATCAAACTAGACTTCTTCTATGTTTAAAAGAATAAAGAATTAAAGAAAAACAAAGAAAAGAATTGGTGGATATGTTCATGGTGGAAATTGGGAGAAAATCAAGATTGAGGTTGGATTGTGATTAACAACTAAAAAGAAATCAAAATCAAGAAAACTTGGAATGCAAGAAATCCATGACTAGCTAACCTTGCTACCTTGCTAAACTCACTAAACTCCGTGATAGTGATGCGTGCCTCATGTTAATTCATTGGCATGGATATGTCTTGCATGTGATCTAATTACTTTCTCACTATGATGATGGGGATTCATCTTGGACTTGTCTTGTAGCCTCCATAGATGGTCATCGGCCTACAAGATAGACTTTCACTAATAGAATCACAAGAGATACACTCAAGGGATGCTTATGTAGAACATACAACATTCAAGATCCGACATAAAGAAGTGTACATCTAATTAGCATATTGGTGCTTCCATCTCCATGTTCCATCAAGGCACTAGTTCAAAGACTAGGCTCTACATGAGGCACACATGAATCATATGAAGAGTTACAACAAGATTCTTGCCAAGAAATGAAAAGAAACCATCGGAGAAGAGAAGAACATACAAATTGCAAGATTAAGTAAAGCAATCACCCATGAGTTAGTAGTAGCAAGAGTAGTGGTTAGCTAGTACATGGAACAAGAAATTAGCTACTAGCCATTACAAAACAAAACAAAGCATGATTAAATTGCTAGAAATTCACAAAGCAAGTAACAAAGCAAAATAAAAGCAAGTGAAGAAGACAAACTAGAATCAAGCTCAAGTAGATATGTAGAGAATGGATCAATCCTTGTATAGCTCCAAGTTGTCACTCCTTGTTGATACAAGCTCTCTCTCTCATACAAATCTCTCTTGCAATGAAATCTAGGGAGAAGAAGATCATAGAGAGCTAAAAACCCTAAACAAAAACTATCAAAATACAAAACCTAGAACTAAACCCTCTCTCTTCTCTGATCAGTCTTAGCTCGCAGGTCCAAGTGAGGTATTTATAGGAGAACTGAGAAGCTTCTGGAGAGTAGGTTGTTGCCACAAAATCCGGGGACCAACGGCCATGATCTTGCCGCGGATTGCCGCGGGATTGCGGCCAGATCTGGGCCGTTGGTCCAGATCTTTCTGGTACAGTTCAGTTGAGAGTTGGTTAGCCACGTGGACTACTTGGATTCTGAGTTTGTTGCGCGGATCTCTCTAGATCTGGATTGGATTTGGCTTTATCTTTAATCTTTTAATTAATCACCTTAATTATTGCTTAATTAAGGTAATTAATTTGGCTAACTCTCCTTTAAGTGTATACCTGCAAATAAGTAGAGAAGAGGATTAAAAATCATTTATTTATTTGTATTATGCATGGGAGTTGTGATGTAAAATATGCACTTTTGTGTACTAATCACACCCCCACACTTATTCTTTTGCTCGTCCCGAGCAAAACAAAGAAAAAGAAAAGAAAAACTAAGCTACAAGTTTATTACACCACTTTCGCAGGTGACGCGATTGCACTGAGCGTGTGCAACAAGCCGTTAAACCTCTAGGTTACCCTAGAGGAGGAGTGTTGTCTCCTGAGGGTTTTCAGCGGATTACACCCACAAAATCCATAAAGAAAGAAGACAAATGTTAGTGTTTTGAAAACGCATTTTGAATAAGAGACAAGTTTACGAACTATTTTTGCGAAAATATAAGTGATCCTAGGTCATAAGTCCACCTATAATTATTCTTTCTTAAACTTAGTATCCATGCAAGATCTTGTCTTTAATTAAGGTAAGAATTCAAAATTGGATTGAATACTTTATCCTTCATAAAACCTAGATAATATGCACACCGTGTAAGTGAAGATTTCCTGGGATTTCAACTCCAACCATAAAGCCATTTATTTATTTATATATACTTTTTTTTTATGCTTTTTTCTTCCCTTAGTTTAGGCTTTCTAGTCTACCCTTGTAGCGAGCCTTTAACCGATGACTCCCAAACCAGACGGTCTTAGGGCACCAGATGAGAAAACATCCCTCGGGTTTAAGGTCTCGAGTAGAAAAGGCCACGAAACTAAAGGGGATTATTTTTTTATCACCGTTAGGCGTGAGTAATCATGCTTCTTGAGGCACAATTACCCAGCTTAATAGGTGAGATCACTGTTAGGCGTGAGTCATCATGCTTCTTGAGGCACAATTCCCAGCTTAATAAGTGATCTTTTATTTATATTTTTTTTTTTTTCTTTTTTTTTTTTTATATATATATAGCATTTTGGTCTTTGTTTCCATCCCAAGAAATGTGTAAGTGTAAAGTGCATATTATCTAAGGCAAAAAATTCCAGATAATAATATCTCACCAATTTTACTTACTTATCCTATAATCTCAAACAAGATCTATTACTTCAACTATGTTAAGATGTCATAATAAGGCTTTCTTAATCTCTAAGATACATCTTAATTTTCTTAAAAATAGAACAAAACTTTATCTTCTTATTTCAAAAAGTTTTTATTTTTGTTTATTTTTTTATTTATTTTTTTTTATTATATTTTTCTAAAAGAAAAGCAAAATCTAAAAAGAAAATGGAAAATCTAGAAAAAAGATAAAATCTATAGATAAAATCTAAAAATAAAAGACCTAAAAAAAATAAAAGTCCTAAAAAATAAAAATCCTATAAAGAAAAGAAAATCCTATGTTAGTAAACCCTCCCCCACACTTATTTCATGCATTGTCCTCAATGCATTATGGTAAATGTATGCATGAAACAGGTAAGAGGTAGGAAAAATTATTTACAAGGAATATACAAATGTAACTCTCACCTGGGTTTTTGGTCGCTTCCCTCTGGCCCGTTTCCCATCGTTCCAATGTGTTCTCTTTCTTGAACTCCATTGGGAAACGGTCTGAATGTTCTTACCCTAGGTGATTCCAGTTTCAATTGATTATTATGTTCATTCATACTCTTTCCACCACATCGTTCACACACAAAGTCCTTATCACCACTTTCACTCAGAATCTCATCACTTCAATGTTAGAAATTTTAACTCCTCTCCATATAATTCTTCAAAGCTCAAGTCAACATCCGAAAGTGGACAATTAGCTAACTTACCCGAGTTGACGCATCTAAGCACATAATCTCATCAGCAAACAAGTCTTCAAATGATATATCAATTGGAGGTTCAAATACAGTCTCAGTTGGCTCATTGAAAGTGAAAGTATCCAAATCAACTTTCCCCGTTTGAAAGGGTACTCGGATAAGAGAATCACAAGATTGTGACTCATCTTTTGGATCTTCACCTTCTCCTCACAATTGTTACTAATGAAATTAACCTCAAATGTTTGATCTTTTGTTTTGTGAGGCTGTGTGTGGAAGACATTGTGTTCATGTGTCATGTTACCAAAAGTCAACCTCATAGATCCATTCGGCAATTAATGATTGCATTTGCTGTAGCCAGGAATGTCGACCCAGAATGACAGGAATTTGTGCCCTTTGATTGGAATTTGACACTGGTTTTGTTTCAAGGACAACAAAGTCAACAGGATAAAAGAATTCTCCAACTTTGACAAGGACATCATGAATTACCCCCTTGGGTTTAGTAACAGAGCGGTCAGCCAATTGGATGGTCATTTGGGTCGGGAGAAGATCACCTAACCCCAATTGTTGGTACACAGAGAAAGGTAGGAGATTAATGCTGGCCCCCAAATCAAGAAGTGCCCTATTATTGTAGTCTGTCCTATGATGCATGAAATGGTGGGGCTCCCTGGGTCTTTGTACTTAACAGGAATTGGACCAGTGAGCAACTCATTAATGGATGATGCAAGGAAGACTTTTTTAGGGACTTGGGTCTTCCTCTTCTTGGTGCACATTTCCTTCAAAAATTTGGCATATGATGGCACTTGTTGAATGGCATCAAGAAGAGGGACATTGACTTGGACCTTTTTAAATGTTTCTTTTATTTTCTCCATGTGAGCATTTGACTTGTTATTTCTCAGCCTATTTGGATATGGAATATAGGCTTGTATGTATACTCATCTACCTTTTCTTCACCCTTGGCCTTGGAAGTGGATGGCTCTGAACTAGAGGATGGTTTGTCAAAAGTTGGTGGTTTTGGGACATGAGGAGTTTGCTTTGGTACTGGATGAGATTGTGGACTAGAAACCTTATTGTCAACTTGTTTTCCAGATCTCAGGGTATGAATGGCATTACAGTGACTGGGTCCTGAATTTTCAACTTTGGGATTTAGCAATGGCTGATTTGGGAACAGTCCTTTTTGATTCTCAGCCAATTGCTTGATCTGGACCTTCATTTCATTCAACTCCTGTTGCTGGTTCTTTGTTAAGGTTTCTATCATTTGTTTCAACTCAGATATTTCAGAATTATTTGGGGTGGATGTTGAGGATATGGAGATTGGAACTGTGATTGGTAATATGGTGGTGGGTCCTGATATGACTGATATGACTGTGGTGGACTTTGAGATGGATGAACATACAGTGAATTCTGACTGAAACTGGATGGATGAAACTGAGCATTGTTTGGATATGGAAGTGGTGGCATATGATGCTCAGTACCAGACTGACTCCATGGAAAATTTGGATGGTTCTGCCATCCTGAATTGTAAGTATTGGAGTATGGAGGTCTGGTAAAAGTTGCATTCATGTTCTCCTGAAATGGGGGCTGATACAATGGACACTCCTCAACAACATGGCTAAGGTCTTGACATTTGGTGCAACCTGGTCTAATCAAAGGCAATGGGTTGACCTGGTTGACCACAGAATTCCCTATTGACTCAAGCAACTCTATCCTCTTCATTAATTGTGTGATCTTGGTTTCTGAAGCTAGAGAGGATTCTTTGGATTGTGTACCAGTTCTGGAAGTGGTGGGAGTCGGTTTATCAGGGCATGACTCCCACTGAATGGTTTCTCAGCTAGGGTTTCAAAGAGATCCCACCCCTGATGTTCATCTTTCTTCAGAAATTCCCCTTGGCACATGGATTCTAAAAGTGTTTTCGTTTGGTAATCTAATCCATCATAGATAATCTGGCATAGACGCCATTTCTCCATGCCATGATGGGGACATAGGGCTAAGAGGTCTTTGAAACGCTCAAGATATTTCCAGAAAGGTTCATTTTGTTCTTGCTTGAATTGCATTATGTTTTTTCTCATGAGGGCTGTTTTGTGGATAGAATAGAATTCCTAAGAAAGACTTTAACAAAATCATCCCATGAAGATATGGAACTGACAGGAAGACTATAAAGCCATTTCTTAGCTAAATCTTTAAGTGCAAACGGTATGAACCGTAACCTAACAGCATCCTCAGAAAGTTGGGATATTCTCATCATTTGGCATACCTCTTCAAACTCACGAATAAAGAGGTACGCGTCCTCAGACTCTAAACCATGGAATGGGGAAGTGTACTAATGAATTGTGGTTTCAGCTCAAAATGATTTCCATTAGGCTCGGGGAGAAGAATGCATGAAGGAATGGAGGTGCGAATCGGATAAAATCGATCCTGAAGTGAGACGTTGTTGGTCATGATGTGAAGTGGATGTGTAAGTGTAAGTGTAGAATTAGGATCACAAAACCACTACTGTATATACAATCACAAACAACGTGCACCGATCACACCAGCGAAAAAAGAAAAATAACAAACAACAAAAGAAAAAATCAATCCAAGCTTGTCTAGGGTTTCTGGTCCTAGATGACTCCTAAATAGACTGTCCACAGGAGGTTTAGTGTAGACCTTGACTATAAGCAAATCAGCTAGGGAAGGGTAAAGTTGTTGGGAGGTTTTCCGTCCGGAGACGTTCCTTAATTAAGTAACCAACAACCTTCGGGCTTTCGGCCCTCAACCCCTTTCCTAGACACCGATTTTACAGAAGTCAATTTCCAACACTTTTCCCCTTAGGATAATCTCCTAAGCGAGTCCGGATGTCCCTAGGGCCAACGTCTATCAAATTTTATTTACAAGCTTAGGATTGTGAGTACGTGGGGAAAATGATTTCCGGGCTAAGGAAAGGGTAATGACCTCCCCCACCTTATGTTATTTACAGGAAGTGCCCTTAGAATTAATTGTGCAAGTGTACGATATAGAAACAAACAAGGTTCACTCCAAGTAAGAAAAATCAAACAAAGAGTGAGTCTTAGTCTATATGCAATGAATCACGTACCTTGTCCCACGCACTCTTCAACAGTAAATTTAAAGTAATTGAAAGACACGTGCCTATAATGCAATATGTCTAACAATTTTTAGCAATTATCAACCAATTTCTTACTGTTGAATTAATTAACAGGAATACAGTGAAGTATACAGGAAATGAAAGTATATAGCAGCAGTATCTTGCAGAGCAGAAGCCCCTGCAAAAAATTAGGTCAGTAATGAACTCCAAACTGCCGCGTTTCCACGGCCAGGGCCGCGGGTCCGCGGCCGTTCAGAGGACTTCTGGCTTCTGCTTTTGAGAGCAGAAGACCAGAGCCACTTATATGTATTCTGCAATTGATATTTTCCTGTTTTCTTCTCCTGTAACCTGCAACAGAGAAGAAATATAGTTTAGTTTCTCACTTTTAAAAATAATACCGTCGCTCTCCCCGGCAACGGCGCCAAAAAATTGATTAAGACGGGAAAGGGCGTGTTTATTATGATGCAAATGTGTTTGATGTACCCTTTCTTGTCTCCGCTATAGCACAAGGCTATACCGAGTCGAGCCACAAGGAGAGCTAGTGTAGAAACGTTACGATACACGTGAGAACATCAAACTAGACTTCTTCTATGTTTAAAAGAATAAAGAATTAAAAGAAAAACAAAGAAAGAATTGGTGGATATGTTCATGGTGGAAATTGGGAGAAAATCAAGATTGAGGTTGGATTGTGATTAACAACTAAAAAGAAATCAAAATCAAGAAAACTTGGAATGCAAGAAATCCATGACTAGCTAACCTTGCTACCTTGCTAAACTCACTAAACTCCGTGATAGTGATGCGTGCCTCATGTTAATTCATTGGCATGGATATGTCTTGCATGTGATCTAATTACTTTCTCACTATGATGATGGGGATTCATTCTTGGACTTGTCTTGTAGCCTCCATAGATGGTCATCGGCCTACAAGATAGACTTTCACTAATAGAATCACAAGAGATACACTCAAGGGATGCTTATGTAGAACATACAACATTCAAGATCCGACATAAAGAAGTGTACATCTAATTAGCATATTGGTGCTTCCATCTCCATGTTCCATCAAGGCACTAGTTCAAAGACTAGGCTCTACATGAGGCACACATGAATCATATGAAGAGTTACAACAAGATTCTTGCCAAGAAATGAAAAGAAACCCATCGGAGAAGAGAAGAACATACAAATTGCAAGATTAAGTAAAGCAATCACCCATGAGTTAGTAGTAGCAAGAGTAGTGGTTAGCTAGTACATGGAACAAAAATTAGCTACTAGCCATTACAAAACAAAACAAAGCATGATTAAATTGCTAGAAATTCACAAAGCAAGTAACAAAGCAAAATAAAAGCAAGTGAAGAAGACAAACTAGAATCAAGCTCAAGTAGATATGTAGAGAATGGATCAATCCTTGTATAGCTCCAAGTTGTCACTCCTTGTTGATACAAGCTCTCTCTCTCATACAAATCTCTCTTGCAATGAAATCTAGGGAGAAGAAGATCATAGAGAGCTAAAAACCCTAAACAAAAACTATCAAAATACAAAACCTAGAACTAAACCCTCTCTCTTCTCTGATCAGTCTTAGCTCGCAGGTCCAAGTGAGGTATTTATAGGAGAACTGAGAAGCTTCTGGAGAGTAGGTTGTTGCCACAAAATCCGGGGACCAACGGCCATGATCTTGCCGCGGATTGCCGCGGGATTGCGGCCAGATCTGGGCCGTTGGTCCAGATCTTTCTGGTACAGTTCAGTTGAGAGTTGGTTAGCCACGTGGACTACTTGGATTCTGAGTTTGTTGCGCGGATCTCTCTAGATCTGGATTGGATTTGGCTTTATCTTTAATCTTTTAATTAATCACCTTAATTATTGCTTAATTAAGGTAATTATTTGGCTAACTCTCCTTTAAGTGTATACCTGCAAATAAGTAGAGAAGAGGATTAAAAATCATTTATTTATTTGTATTATGCATGGGAGTTGTGATGTAAAATATGCACTTTTGTGTACTAATCACGACTGCCTGTCCCTTAATGGCCTTTTGTGGTAAAAAGCGCATCTCATATTGGGAGAGCAATATGGCCCATTTTGCCAGTCGGCCATTTAGCGATGAAGGTTTAGTCATAAGTAACCTCAGGGGGTTGACTTTTGATATGACGTTTATAGTTTGGCCTACCAGATAGTGTCACATTTTCTGGATAGCGAACACTAGTGCCAAACATTCCTTCTCGATCGGGTTATACCGATGTTCGGCTCCGATCATTGTTCTACTCAGATAGTAGATTGCTTGCTCACGTCCCTGATCGTCATTCTGAGCTAGTAGAGCTCCCAAAGAATGATCCATTGCTCGGACGTACACCAGAAACGGCTTTCCGGCTACTGGAGCTGCAAGGACTGGTGGTTGGGTGAGGTATTGCTTGATTTCCTCGAACGCTTGTTGGCAAGCGTTATCCCAAGTGAATGAGACACCCTTCTTCATCAGCTTAGCGAAAGGTTGGCATCTTCCGGAAAGGTTTGAGATGAACCTGCGGATGTACGCCAATCGTCCTTGCAATCCTCTGAGTTCTTTGAGATTTCTCGGGGGTTGCATCTCCTGGATAGCGCGAACCTTTTCCGGGTCCAAGTGAATTCCGGTAGATGTTACAACAAATCCTAGGAATTGCCACTGGCCACCCCAGGAAGGACTTTGTGGGATTCATTTTCAATTGATGAGCCCGCATGATGTCGAAGACCACCTTCAGGTCCGCTATGTGATCATCTTTAGTGCGGCTTTTTACCGCGATGTCATCAACATAACATTCCACCAGTTTTGCGTATTTGCTGATGGAAAATGGCGTTCATGGCCCTTTGGTATGTTGCCCCTGCATTTTTCAGTCCGAAGGGCATGACGGTGTAGCAATATACCCCTAGAGGTGTTCTGAAGGAGGTATGCTTTTCGTCATCAGGATACATTTTGATTTGATTGTATCCTGAGAATCCATCCATGAAGGACATTCGTTCGAATCCACAAGTATTGTCAATCATGACATCTGTGATCGGCAATGGGAATTCGTCCTTGGGGCAGGCCTCGTTTAGGTCGCGGAAGTCGATGCAAATCCGGATCTTCCGTTCTTCTTGGAGACGGGGACGATGTTGGCTACCCAGTCGGGATGTTGTTCTTCCCTGACGAAGCCAGAATCAATAAGTTTTCTGACTTCTGATTGAATTGCCTCCATTATTTCTGGGCGAAACTGTCGTTGCTGTTGTTTGACAGGCTTTACGTCCGGATTGATGTTGAGGCGGTGCATGGCCACTTGAGGATCAAGTCCTGGCATGTCCTCATAATTCCAGGCGAAGACGTCTATATATTCTTGTACAAGAGATATTAGATCTTTCTTCTCCGAAGGTGACAGGCCGTCACTTATGAAGATGGGCTTAGGGTTAGCCTCATCTCCTAGGTTGATCTGAACAACCTTGTCTTCTGTGGGTGGCTCGCGCTGTTCAAAGCGGGTATCCCAAAGAGCATTTAAATGTTTGATCCAAGGATCTGTATCAGATTGGATCATTTCTTCATTTCCATCTTCCAGGTGGCTTGTCGAAACCATGTTCACTGAAAGTTCCTTGAAGATGTTGCCGACACTGACATCTGACTCCAAGATGATGTATCTGAAGAGTAATCGTTGCTCGACGATTCTTGAGAATCGGAGGCTGATGGGACCGGAGTTGATACATAGCCCCCCCGGCGTGTCGATGATAATAATCGGGGGCCCTCCCTTTCGGCACAAAGGATTGAAGCAACGTCCTCCTTCCTTTGCCGAAGTTCAACCCGGGTTTGTTGGTCAGGTCGTACCCCATGCATCTCATTATTTTGAGCGCTTTTGGTTCGTAATGATCGAACTGAGGGGATTCTTCCTCGCCTTCCGACTCTTCGCGGGGCGTTGGTTCAGACGAGATTCGCCCAAAAAGAATTGGTTTTTGGCCTTTCCGTCTTGCTGGAACCATAAATATAGATTCTTGCGCATTACCATTGTCTTGGTATGTCTCGAAGGACGATTTCACTGGTACATGCAATGATGTTAAGGAACCCATTGCCGACCAGAGATCGTCATCTATATCAGTGCTAGTATCTGACGGTATTGAATCAGAAGCACACACAGAAAAATACGCAAAATCTAAATCTTCATAATATACCAACCGCCTACATCATCGGGGTATTATCGACATCGGGCTTATTAGTGCCCGTTACAAGTGGTTCTAACTCCCATAGGCACTCTTCTTTCTCAGGCTCAGTGTCAGCCTCATTACCAGAGTCTGGCTCCTCTGGTTGTGGGGCTTCATCCGTCTCCACCGGATCTTGGTACAGCAAAGAGTCGGTGAAATAAATTCTCGACCCCTTTGAACGGATGCCTTTCGGCGATCAACGTCTGCACATTTCCACCCGTCAATGTACTTCATGACTTGGTGGAGAGTGGAGGGAACGATGGAGTTGCGGTGAATCCACGGTCGTCCCAGCAATAGATTGTAGGAAGTGTCAGCGTCGATGATGTAGCATGTCACTTCCGACTTGAGACTTTCAATCTGACACCTGAGCTTGATCTCCCCATCGGACGGGTCTGGTTGGCATTGAACCCATAGATAGTTGTCTGGGTGGGGCTTAAACGATGGGTAGGAATGCCGAGATGTTGCATGACCCGGCGAGGCATGATGCTCAACGCGGACCCTGGGTCTACCTGGATACGGTTCACCTCGGACGATCCAATATACCCTGTGAAGTACAGGGGTCGATCATGCTTCCCTTTCACCTGCATATCATCCGTCGTGAAGGTGATGCAGGGGCATTCTGGGAGGTGTGGAGGCAATCCTCTACATCTTCCTCCTTCGGCACCTAGGTCATAAAGACCTCAGCATTTGCCAGAGCTTCTTGCAGAGCTTCCCTGGTCGACTTTGATAGTCTAAGAAGTTCATACAAGGTAATGCGTGCCGGAATGTTGGCCAACTGAGCCAGGACATCAAAGCGGTAAGGTGTCGTAGATCCTTCCGCGATGCCCTTTTGAAGGGCTCGAGAAAATCGAGTCCCCTTCTGCTTCTCCACAGGTGGCTTTGTGGAGGGCCTGACTGGCTCCGCAGTTGGTTGTGGAGGGGCTACTGCCGTCTCGCCGTACTGTTTCAAGTACGCCTGTCCTGAACGGGTTCCCGCCATCAGTTGGTTTGGGCTCTGCGGCCAAGACTATCGTTTCCTCCTCTGAGTCGGTCAGTGAATGGATATCAGTCTCCGCTTCTCGAGAGGAGGCACCCACCACATTGCAGGATGAGGCTTTTGCCTTGCCTTTGGATTTCCTATTGGTCATAGTAGTCCATTGCTGTTCATTGACAAGGTCAGGGTGGACCCACATAATTTCCCCTTGATGTGTAGGATGGGTACCAAGCCTTTCTCTTGCTGCTGATGAGGGTCTGTGTTGACCACTCTCAGCTCCCCTTTGGAATAGGAGTTACCCCCGCAGGCGTTGGAGGTTGTCTCCCGAACTGGAGAACCGACGTCACATTAGCCGTCACCTTCTTCTGCTCTGGTCGGAGTTTTAACACCTCCGCGTCAATCAGAGCCTGAAGGATGTCTTGAAGACGTAGCAGCTTTTGGTGGGGTGTCCCAACATCCTGTGATACATGCAGTAGTTGGGATTGTCGGTCTTGCCGACTTCCTCTAGGCGTCGAGCTTCAGGGAGCTTCAGTCGGTTGCTCTTGTTGAGTAGTTTAAAGAGCGAATCGACATGTTCCTCCTTGAAGGATATTGCTTGTTGGCGCGTGGCTGGCTTGAAGAGCCACTCGCCTTGCCTGATTGAGGTTTGGCAGGAGATTTGGTCTCCGTTGCCAAATTATCCTTCCGCTTTGTTTGGAGGGATGTGTCCAGTGCACGCCTTGTCGACCTTTCGGCCTAGGCTTACCTTCCTCCGCTCTGACGCGGGCGATAATCTCCTCAGCCTGTTCACCTTGTTGGACTAATTGCTTCCAGGTGCGTCTTTCAGTAACTCCTATTTGAGCAAGGAGTGAGGTTTGAAGATTGTGGCGGCATGTTTCCACCAGGGTGGCCTGGGTCATACCGCTTGGACACCGGAGTGCCATGTTCCGAAATCTTTCCACGAAAGATTTGACGGACTCCCCTTTCGCTGTTTGGTAGCCAAAAGGGTTGGCATTGTGACTTCGGAGTCATCCTCGAAGAAGCGTGTTAAGAAGAGCTTCTCCAAATCGCCCCAATTCTTGATAGAACCTTCTGGGAGCTTCATAAACCATTCAAAGGCCAACCCTTTCAGGGTGCCGATGAACAGGCGTGCCAGGATGGCGTCATTATCTACTACATTCCGGTTTGGGATTTGAAGTAGTAGATGTGCTGGTTGGGTGACCCCTTCCCATCAAAGGCTTGAAGAGTTGGAGCTTTGAACTTGGGCGGGTACGGAACCAAGTCCCATTCAGCCGGGTAGGGCCGGACCACTCCTACTTCTTGGAGGTCTTTGCGATTGGCAAGGGCCTCGAGGCGTCGCTCCAGTTGACTCATTCTTTTAACATGAGCCTTTCCCTGGTCTTGGTCGCTTTTACTTGCGACGAGGACTTGGACGAGCCGGAAGTAGATCACCGCGTCTCCTCAGAAGGTTCGAAAGATGAGCTTTCTCCCTTTTCCCTTTGCCCTTTGACTTTTTAGGAGGGGACCTCCTCCTGTCTTCGAGCAGCTGTGCAATCGCCTGCTTGAGGGAGTTGATAGATTCCTGCTGAGAAAGAATCATATCCATTTGTGCCTTCTGGATCTGCTCCAAACGTTTAGTCGTCTCCTCAGGAGTGCCTGTCATGTAGGCGGAGGTCTCCTTCTCGACGGAAGAGTTTGAAGCCCTTGATTCCGCTACGGCGGAGTGAGAATCATTAATGCCATGGGCTAAGGCATTATAGTCAATTGGGGGAATGGCCCAGTCCGGGTGCGAGGTGTGTCGATACACCCCTTCCGGTTCAGAGTCAGACTCGGACTCGTCTGAGCTGACTGCAAGTTGTTTTCCCTTGCTCCTGCTTGTCATATTCGCAGTGAGCTCCGGGTACTCACGTCAGAGAAGGTTCTCCTTCTGTGGGAGCGTCTTCTTTTAGGTGACGGAGGAATCAGGGTCAGCTGTCTGACTAAAGACTGCTGGTGTACGCCTGATCCGCAAACGGCACTCAGAGAGCATATGGATGAGCCGTTGGCAGCAACACGACGAAGTGGCCTGATTGGCACTTCTTTTCTTCGTCAGATAATCCCTCAAATCCATGGGAGGGGGATTGAAAAGATTAGCCTCGCAACGTCGAAGACGGGAGGCATCCATGTGCTGTACAGCCTGGACGCAGGCATCAGAGACGCGGTTCTTGCGCCGCAGCTGTTCAGCGCGCGTCTGGCGTCTCTGTTGAGACAAAGCACGCCTGTCGCGTTGCTGTTTGGTGTGTCGGAGCGGAGACACTTGAGAGAGGATGGGCTATGGGCTTGTGCCTCTTGCGCTTGACGAGGCGCAGAGGTCTCATCTTGGCGTTTGGTGAGTTGGTCCTCAGAGGACCTAACTGAAGGAATCTCGCGTTTGGGGCGCCAAACGCGGACTTCACGTACTGGACGTGGCGCGGGCAAGGCGCGAGATTGTACGTCGCGTCCAGCCTCAGTTGGACAACCAACGGTTCCAACTTGCCGCTGACGCGCACGTCTCCTCTGTCGACGCTCAGCGTTTCGATTGCGTCGAGGAGGTGGAGAGAGACCAACGACATCCTGATGCTGGACACCAGGGACTTTGACCACGCGGGTTCTCCTGAGAGAAGCTGACGCGGGTGTTCTGTGCGACGCGGTTGGTCGCAAAGGCAGATGTGCCTGGGACCACGCGGGCCTTCTGAGAGGCGTTGGCGCATGTACCTTGCTTGGCACAGTCGGCAGCAGGGGAGCTCGAGAAAGCCACAGATCGGGCCTCGAGGCCATTCCCCATCGAGACCCGGCGGCAGACGCGGGTCTTTGGGCTCTTGGAGCCGGAAGAGAGAAACTCTTCGTACTTCGCCTGTCGAACTCGACAACGAGCGATTCGACCATCTTCCCCTTATAGCGGACGTCATCTGCGCCACTATTTGCTCCTCAGTGACAAACGTAGTCCCCAGTGGAGTCGCCATCTCTTGTATGACCCGAAAAGGAGAAGACAAGAATTGCAGTAAAAGTTTTCCTTGAATCAAATGAAAAGGATTACAACAAAAAACTGTTTCTTCCGGTTACAAGGGAGGGAGAATATTGAATCTTGAATCCCCCTTTGTTTAAGGCTGGGTTCTTCGTGTGGCGGTGGAGAGTGAATCTTGTTCTCTGTGACCAGATGACCGTCCTTCAGGGATCTCCTCTTCGGCCGGTAGAAAGAGTGACACAGCTCTGTCTACCAAAACTCTAAAAGAGAAGGTAGGCGAAAGCTAGCTCGTACGTAGCGAACTTGCTGAAGAGTTGATCTGCTTCTTTCTCTCTGTGTCGCCCTCTCTCTCTCTTCGTCCGATGGTTCTCTGATCTCCTTCCTCCCTCCTTCATAGCAAACAGGGCTATTTATAGAGGTACCAGGGGTGAATGTGCCCCTAAAAACGCTCCACAATGAGGGCCAACTTCCCGCTACATGGGCGGTAACTAACCCACGTGCCTGCTAAAGACACGCCACGATGGGGGCTGATTTTCCTTACGTGTAGGCAGTGATTGGTCCCTTAACCAAGGCGGTTATAACTGAGACGCGGGTGTCAGGCCGACGCGCCTTGATGCTGAGACGCGGGTGTCGAGCCAACGCGCCTTGATGCTGAGACGCGGGTGTCGAGCGACGCGCCTTGATGCTGAGACGCGGGTGTCAGGCCGACGCGCCTTGATGCTGAGACGCGGGTGTCGAGCCAACGCGCCTTGATGCTGAGACGCGGGTTAGTCCCTCGCGTCTAGAGCTTGAAACTTTGCTTTTCAATGGCTTGTCCTCCGGTAACTTTTGGACAGCCTACAGCCGCAACACCTACAAGGCGAGTTTACACTTGAACTCCTTGGAATCTCTATTCCCTGAACACACCGCAAGCCCACAAGCTCGCCGAGGCCGCACCTCAAACACCGAGTTCTCACTAGAACCCGAAGCAACGCGAACACACACGTCCACCTCCTCAAAGCAAAGATGAAGTCTTTGTGATCACAACACTTTGATCACCTAAAAACAATCTCACAATAACACTCCTATAGAATGAATATATCAATGGATAGCTCAAGTATTTGTGTGAGAAAACTAGGGTAGAAATGGTGGAGGAAAACTCAAGAATCACTTTGGAAAATACTCTTGATAAACTCTCCTTTTAATTGAAAATATTAGCTCTCAAATAAGTGGAGAAAATCTTTAATAGAGTAGGAAAAACTATCTCAAAACCTACTTGAAAAACATGTTGTAAAACAGCCCACAAAACCCCATATTTATAGGCTGGACAAACTAGCCGTTGGGGCAATTTTCAGTCCTGACGGCTGTCGGTCGACCGGCCCGGTCGACCGCCAACGATCAGATTTTTGACCATTGGAGACTCGGTCGACCGGCCGGTCGACCGTGGCCTGGAACAGAGAGCAGATCTCTCTGTCGGTCAACCGTCCCGATCGACCCGGGCTTTCCAGATAGTAGAAGCTCTCTGCGGTCGACCGGGTCGGTCGACCGGCCCTCCAGCCAGACTGGCATTCACGTTTCATGCACGTCGGTCGACCGATTCGGTCGACCGACTCCTAGCTCGGTCGGCCGGTCCGGTCGACCGGCAGAAGCCAGACAGGACCTTTTTAGGGATTTAAAACTTGGCTTTTTATCTTAAATAAAATCCTATAAATTCAAGAAAAATCTACAAAAATAGGTTCAATATTATACTTTGATAAACAAACATGTTTGAGTAAAATCAAGACATGTTACAAACAATTTTGAACTATTTTTGTAACTTAGAAATTTGGCTAAAAACCAAAAACTGTATTTTTCAAAATAGATTTTCCAAAACTTCTCCAATACAAAAACAAGATATTTTAAACTCTTTTAAAGCATAGAGTATATGGAAATGATCCACTACACATACATGATGAAATATCTATGTTTTTGACAATAAGCTCTAAATCGTTTTGGATGAAACACATGTATATATAAAACTCCATAAACCAAAACGGTATTTTTCCAAATGAAAAATTAATTTGTATTTTTTCAAAATAGAAATTCTTTTATGAAAACACAACTAAATCAAGAGTGTGTGTGTGTGTGTGGTATACTTGAGCAATCCACCAACTATTCTATCCTTTACATTTTATCTAAAACAAAATCTTAATAAAAACAAACTTAGACTCAAATCTTGATCTTGAAGGTCTTCACTTGAAGTCTTCGAATCCTTCTGTTGAAGTACAAGATTGAAAGAATGATGATGGATAACAAAGTGATTCAGATGCATTTGGAGCTCTTATACAGAGTTCTGATTACTCAACCTCAGTTGAAGACTTTGGGTATTTTTTTGTGTATTTTTAGAATAATTGTTAAAAGCCTTGAACACACACACACAAATACCTATATAGTCGACTTGACCTCTAAGTATAGTCGACTAACAGATACCCATTCACTATACAATTTCCCAGTCGACTAAGCCTTCTATAAAAATTTTCCCACTCTCTGTTTATTGTCTGGCATCACAATTAGTCGACTTCCCCTATAGTATAGTCGACTAATCCCTTCTATAGTCAACTAACCATGTCTATATAGTCGACTAAAAACAGTTTCCAGAAACTTAGTATCCGTATCAGTCTAAGTATAGTTGACTTATCCCCTATATTAGTCGACTAACTTTGAAAAAATTTTGTTCTTCTAGTCGACTAACCTCCATACCTAGTCGACTAATATCTGTTTCTAACTGCTGTGCAGTTGGTGAATTCTGGTGTTTTATCCAACGTTCAAAATTCAAATTTGTCCTGATAACTACCCTAACTGACTATAGATTTCACCTATAAATAGGGATGTTGTCCTAGGATCAATTCACCAATTTAAATCTCAAGTTTTCAATCTAAAAATTCTGTTCAAATTCTGTCTTTCTAAAAACCTGTTTCCACTTTCTGTTTCTTCACCAATTCCTACTCTATTGTGAAGATTCTGAAAGTCTAAGAGACCTTGTCCACAAGCACATTCAGATTCAAGGCTTATAGGATCAACTGTAATCATTCAAAGAGGAGCATTGTACAAGGGCGTCTTCTTGGTGTAGAAGAGAAGTTGTACAAGGTGTTTGTTCTCTTGGTTGTAGAGGAGTTGTACACATTTGACAAAAGGTGTTTTGTCAAGTGGTGTACAAGGTATTGGTTTTGGCTGTATCCAAATCAGGAAAGAAAAATCTCAAGCGGATTGCTTGGGACTGGATGTAGGTCACAGGGACCGAACCAGGATAAATTTCTGGCTTTGCGTTGCACTTTTCTGAGTTTTTAATCTTGTGATTTTTATTCCTGCAAGTAGTTTCATTTAAAAAATTTATAAACACTATTCACCCCCCTTTAGTGTTTGTGTTGCTTGAATATAGATCCTACATTTGGTATCAGAGCAAGGATGGCAACGGAGTTCCCTTCATCACAATTCAAAGAAGGACATTCTACACAACGTTCACCGCTATTTGACGGATCCAACTATAACTATTGGAAGTGTAGAATGAAGATCTACTTGCAATCGCTCAACTACGAATTTTGGAACATTGTAGAAGCACCATACACCAAACCGACAAACCAACTACAACGCTTGGAGTGATGATCAAAGAAGAATGCGAACCTTGACGCCCAAAGCGATGAATGCTTTATTCTGTGCCTTAACCAAAGAAGAATTCAACCGCGTGTCAACAGCCACTTCTACAAATCAAATATGGCACACTCTTCAGGTAATACATGAAGGCACAAACAAGGTTAAAGAATCTAAGATTTCTATTCTTGTCCACAGTTTGAACTTTTTAAAATGAAGGAGAATGAAATCATCTCAGAAATGGTTACAAGATCACCGACATAAAAATTCCTTAGCATCCCTTGGAAAGGAATACACCAAGTCGAAAAAGTTCGCAAGATCCTTCGTGCACTCACTTCAGATTGGGAGAAGAAGACTACTGCAATAAAAGAAGCGAATGATCTCTCAACAATGTCATTAGAAAACCTTATTGGTAATCTAATGGCATATGAAGTGCAACTCGAAGATAGAAAGAAGGACGAAACAATAACTTTAATCCAAGAAGAAAGTACTTGCCTTCCATACAACCTCGATCTTAGATGGACAATTCAGATGACGATGAAGAGGAGATGGCGATGCTTTCAAGAATATTCAAAAGGTTCTTAAAAGAAGGTAAGTTTAAAAAGAATAAAGATACTAATGATAATCCTATTTGTTTTAAGTGTAACAAACTAGGTCACATAAAGAAAGATTGCCCATTGATGAAATCAAAAGGATACTTCAAGGATTTCAATAAGTTCAACAAGAAGAAGAAAGCCTTCCAAGCAACTTGGGATGATAGCGACTCATCTTCCTCTGACGAAGAAGAAGCCACTGAAACCTCCAATATCTTCTTCATGGCCAAGAAAATGAGGTACAAGATTATGATGAATTATTAGAAGCTTTTAATGAACTTTTTAATAATTTCAAAAATGAAAAGATTACAATTAAAGTTTTAACAAAGGAAAATGAAAGACTCAACAATGAAATGCAATTTTTCTTTCTCAAACATCTTCTTTAAATTCTCTAAAAGATGATTTTGAAAAAGTTATTTCATCTTTAAAAAGGGATAATGAAATTTTCTTAAAAGAGAATTCTATGCTTTAAAAGCAAACTATTTCTTTAATACTAGAATTACTATTTTAGATAAAGAAATGACTAGTTTCAAAATAAGTATGAAGATCTTTTGAAAATGTGACTAAATTTAAAATGGAAAAGAGAATTTAAATGATTTATATCTTATCAAAAGTTGTCAAATAATCATTTTGGTCTTGGTTTTTTCAAAAGATAAGATTTACAAACCTACACATGTTGGTCTTGGATTTTCAAAAACTAATTTTGTAAAAATTTACACATCTTTATAATAATAATCCATATAATTCTTTTGTGAAAAGAAATACTATTTCAAAAAGAATAGATGCAAATATATATGGGTTCCTAAAAATCTAAATAATATTGATAAAAATGCTTATATTGCATCTTATATACATGATGTGTGTAATTCTGATAATTATGTTTATACTAACAAATGGAAACCAAATTCCAATTGGATTTGGATTCCTAAAGGCTAATCTTTTCGGACCCTATCATGATGGGTACCATACAAATTGTTTTATTTTGTAGGTACCTTATAAAGAAAAGTGGATATTTGATAGTGGGTGTTCAAAACACATGACCGGCACATTCAATTACTGTCTTCCGTTCAAATCAAAAAGGGAGTACAGTAATATTGGAGACAATAACAAAGGAAAGGTTATTGGTACCGGCATTGTTGGTAATATTTCAAAACCCCTTATTGAAAATATTCTTTTGGTAAGAGATTTAAACACAATCTATTAAGTATTAGTCAGTTATGTGATAAGGGTTATAAAATTGTGTTTGAAAAAGATGCATGTCTTATATATGATACTAACATGAAAGATATTTTTTTTAAAGGTTTTCATAACAATAATATTTATGAGTTATCAATAACCTGCATATAGGGGTGCTACCGGATACGGATTATCGGCGGATATCCGCATCCGAATCCGCCTCCAATCCGGATACGGATATCATTTTTTCACATCCGTCAATATTGTATCCGTATCCGTATCGAAAGGTAGCTGCGGATACGGATATGGAAAAGTAATATCTTATTCGTATCCGATCCGATATCCGAATGTTGCGTGCTTCAATAATGTATTGGTATGGAGAAGATATTCTTAATGGAATAAGGTATAAATTTTGATACTTTGAGTTAGTGAAAAAGTAATAGTGAAAAGTATTCGATTCTTGGCAAGAGCACCGCATGATATTTGAGTATTTCGACATCAACCGTGGTATCCGAATCGACATTTAGCATCGGAGGACGTGTAATCTATTGTATAGAAGTCAAATGATAATGAATACGATGAATGTATGATATGTGTACAATAATATCATAGTATGTATCATATTTAATATTGTAGTAGATGAGATAAAAAGTAATATAAGTATTCCTGTTTAATTTATCTTTAACCATATCCATTTTTAACATATCCGATTAGTATCCGCATCCGATCCGCTAATATCCGATTTATATCTGATATCCGATTTGGGCGGATACGGATATCATTTTTTCACATCCGCCAATATCTGTATCCGTATCCGTATCCGAAGGTTGGGTGCGGATATGGATATGGTAGAGGTAATATCCGATCCGTATCCGATCCGATGGCACCCTACCTGCATATCATCCAATGATAATTTATATTTACTGATTCTAATAATGATTATTTTTTATGGCATAAAAGATTTGGTCATTTGAATATGAAAACAATTTCTAAGATTTCTAAATTTGATTTAGTTAAAGGTCTTCCAAAAATAGCTTTTAAAAAGGATTATTTTTGTGATTCTTGTCAATTAGGAAAACAAGTAAATCATCTTTAAATCTAAAGATTAGTTTCTACCAATAGACCTTTAGAATTGTTGCATTAGACTTATTTGATCCTACTCGTGTTGCTTCTTTAAACAAAAGTAGGTATGTTTTTGTTATTGTTAATGATTATTCACATTTTTCATGGGTAATTTTTCGAAAAAATAAAAATGACACTTTTGATGAGTTTTCAAGTTTTTGTAAAAGAATTCAAAATCAAAGTCTCTAAACAAAGTCACTATTCGAAATGATCATGGAGGAGAATTTGAAAATGAATCTTTTGTAAATTTCTGTGATAAGTATGGTATTACACATAACTTTACATTTCTAGAGCATCTCCTCAAAATGGTGTTGTGGAGAGAAAGAATAAGACTTTGCAAGAATGTACTAGAACTATACTTATGGACAGTCATTTACCAAATTATTTTTGGGCTGAAGCTATTGCTACTGCATGTTATGTTTTAAATCGTGTGCTTATTTGACCTATTTTAAACAAAACATCTTATGAATTATTTTATAACAGGATTCCAAAAGTTTCTTACTTCAAGATTTTTGGATGTAAATGTTTTCTTAAATACAAGAGATGCTTTAAATAAATTTGATGCTAGATCTAATGAAGGTATTTTTGTTGAATACTCTACTCAAAGTAAAGCATATAATATTTAATAAGAAAAACATTTACTATGAAGAATCATTACATGTTAAATTTGATGAATCCTTGACTAAACCTATTTCTACTACTTCTTCACATGATTATGATAATATCATAAATACTCCTATTAATAATACTGTTATATCTTCTGATGATATACTAATATTTTTTAATATTGATGAAACTTCCTACCGAGTTACCTAAAGCATATGTTGAGTAAGGAATCATCCACATGATTTTGGTTATTGGAGATATAAATCAAGGCGTTCAAACGAGATCCAAGTTGAACTACATGACACAAATTGCTTTCATATCACTCATTGAACCGAAGAATATCAAAGAAGCATGTGCAGATGATTTTTGGACAATTGCAATACAAGAAGAGTTGAATCAATTTGTCAGAAATGATGTTTGGGATCTTGTACAACGTCCTACTGATCATCCAGTCATCGGTACCAGATGGGTCTTTAAGAACAAACTTG
>JAVJIF010005243.1:0-143965 GCA_038442645.1 Agave tequilana | reverse complement strand
TAGAGATCACCAAGTTTTCATCTTTGTATTTGAGGAGGCGAACTTACAGTTTCGTATTTGAGGAGTTCTTGAGGGAGCTCATTGTAGAGGTGGGGCCTCGGCAAGCTAGTGTGCTTGCGCGTGTGTTCTTGCGGGAACAAGTGAGGAACTTGCGGGTCAAGAGTTCTTGTGGAGCTCGTTGTAGGTGTGTGTGGCACCGAGTGATATTGCGGATCGATTTTAATGAAAATCCTTTATAGTATTGAAGCGGGTACATAGAGTAAGTGTGCTTGAACCTCAAAAAAATTCTCCGGCGTTTGCGATTGCTTATCTCTCTCTCTCACTTATATTTATATCTTGCATGCTATTATTGTTTGTATCTTTTTATATTCTCTGTGTTTCAATTGACATATATGTTTGGGTTGTCTATTTGCTCATACATGTATTCAACCAAGAGAGAGTCATAGTGACACCTCAACTCTTAATTTAGGAATCTTGAGGAGATAGTTCAGAGCCCTTCACGGAGAATTTGGCTACACTCTTATGTTATACTTTATATGCTTGCATAATAGCTTTAGGTTACATAAATAATTTTTAATTCCGCATTAGTTTTGCATTTGATTAGCTTGTCACCTATTATCCCCCTCTAGGTGACTTACAGACGCCTTATTACACTGGATTCGGTATCTTCTCATCAAGCACCCTTATGGATATAAGATTATACTGTGGCTCCGAGACATACGAGAACCGCCTCTAGAGCATGCACTATCCCATCTCTTTCCTAACCTTGACTGTCCTAATACTAATGACCTTGCAAGTCGAACCATTTACTATATTGACAATCCCTTCATCAATTATAACTAAGGAGTTGAACAACTCTTTTTGAGAACATACATGAACCTACTGCCTGAATCAAATATCCAACCTTTACCTTGAGAAGTGTTATCTTCGTAAGAAGCTGTTATTACTTCGGTGTTATCTACACTGCTCATTGTTACATCTGTTTCCACAGCTTGCTCTCCTTCTTCAATCACTCTTATCGATGCTTGCAGTCATTCTTTCAATTACCCTCTCTGTGACAAAAGTGATACATTTTTGACGAGTCTGAACCTTTTCTTCCTTCTCCCCTTCCTTTTTTCCCGTGATCACTAAACCCGATCCTTTCTGCTCCTCATGATTTGATATTTTTCTAATCTCATTAGACAAGAGAGTTGACGTAAACCTCCTTCAAGATGAGAGTTTCTTTACCATAGAGCATGGGGTGGTGGTGATTGATCGTGTGATTGTGAAAGCAAAGTGAGAAGTATCAACGCCTTATCCTCCTTGTCGATCTTAACATCAATAGTTAGAAACTCGCTGATGACATTTTAGAAGAACTTAAATGCTCTAACACCATTGTCTCTTCATTCATGCGTAGCCCATATAGTTATTTCTTCAGATACAACTTGTTGAGAGACTTTTTGTTACATACAACTTCTCTAACCTTGACCATAATCCCAAGCCGCTATCATCTATCACGTTGTACATAACCTCATCTGCGAGACATAACTGGATGTTGCTGTTAGAACGATCTCATCCTAATTCTGCATCTGACGTACCTGCAGGTTTACTGACTTTACCTGCAAGGTCTTGTAAAGACCTGATGCATTAGCAACGCCTTTACCCTCTTTGTTATAAACCGAAATTTTCTTTATCATTGAATTTCTCCACCTTGAATTTGCTCGTATAATTACTATCTTCGACATATCACATTTTTTCGACAACCTTTAGGCTATGATACTAATTGTGAAGAAATTAATACGCTCTAATACTAATAGTTGATGCAGTGGCGCCTTTGATAGCAATTATTGTGCGTAGCGAAAAAACCTGTGGCGATTTGACAGTACTTGCAAAAGAAAAAACTAATTTGCTAAGCAAACAAGAAATACTTAGACAAGAGCAATAACCAAATAACACGAGGATTTAACATGATTAGGCACAAAATTTTCCTACGTCCACGGGGAGAGACTTAAGAGAGCTTTATTAATAAACTTGTTGCAAAGAGATCTAATATTCCTCTGATCATACAGAAGTATAACTTCTCTCTACGCGCATTCACCTTGCTCCTTTTTTCCCCTTCTTTGGTCTCCTTCTTTAAGATATACAATACACTAGATTACAATTAATATTTATAAGATTTTAAAATACAACTCCTATTCTAACTTTGAGATGAACTTCACCGTCGAATGCTTGAGAACTTGATCAGTCCCAAATAAGAGTTGGTCTCCTTGATCTAGAAAAATTGTACATCCTTCAATATTTAGAAACAATTTCATAGAATAGAAATTGAGTTCTATTCAAAATCTATCAGAAAATAGAAACTTGATCGTGCTAGAGAAAGAAATAGAATTTGATTCTGACTGTCGACAGCCTTCTCAGGCCATGTCTACAGGTGAGTCAGCTGTCGACAGCCTATATAGCATGTCGACAGACTGAGCTCTCTTCTCTTCTTTGTATCTTGCTGTCGACATGTTCTGTCGACAGCTTACTGGGTGCAGTCGACACGTTTATCGACTACACCATATTTTCTGAATTTGCTCTTCTCTAGGCTCTTCTTTCTTCTCCACTTCAACTTGATTTTCTTAACTGTTACTCCTTCTTGAAAACAAGACAATTTCGCAACAGTAACAACAAGGGAGGTTGACTTTAAATGATCAATGCTACATAGAAAAGTTAGCACGACTAATTTCAATATTAGATGAAAAACAATAATTCTATTTGATTACTAAATTGCTAAACAAGTCAGTATCATGAAAGAAAAGTTAAACACAACGAATTTTCTTAATGAAATAGTCTAATGAGCATGCATGTAACAAATATAACGACAAATCTATGAGGAATTTATAAATATGAGATAAAAAAAACATAATTTTCAAGCATACCTTTGTAATGAGGAGAGGGAAGCATTACTTGAAGAGTTTTGAGGAATGTTACATCATTGTCAACAATCATAATATGTAGACCATTAGGAAAGAAATCAAGTATATAATCATCCATTGAAGACAGAAGGAATTGGGAAAAAAGAAGCACAACAGAGATGGGAGCATACATTCCCTTTTGGATTGAGAAGATATAAAAGATATGGGAATATATGGTCTATAAAGTTTTGACACGTGGCATATGTAGTTATATATTCTTATCTACTTATTTATTTTCTAAGAAGAGCCAAATTCTTAATTATGATTAACCGAAACCAATCATTAAAACCTTGTATATTTGAAAAACACATGTTAATTAAGGGAAAAAAAAAAGGACAAGTTAGAAAAATAAAATTGCGTTCGTTATTACTTCATGGTTTCCAAGTAAATTGAAACTTATCTACTAATTTATTTTATAAGAAGAGCCAAATATTTAATTATGATTAACCTAAACCAATCAATAAAACGTTGTACATTTGAAAACACATTTTAATTAAGAAAAAAAGGACAAGTTAGAAAAATAAAATTGCATTTGTTATTACTTCTCCATCTTTAGATCATTTCCAAGTAAATTGGAAGTACTTTTATTTTGTGTGTGTGTATAGATTTGTGTCATTTCAGAAAGATTCGAAGTCGAATCTTTCCCACTCAAATACCAACATCCAACATTCGATACAAAGATCCACCCGTTGAAGTTAATTTATATTATTTCAAGTATTTATAAATTAAAAATCATGTGTTTTGAATATTTTTTTGCCCAAGCAGGAAAGTACGGGAAAAACGAACGGCCTATATAGTGAGTGAGTTAGTTTAACGGTGTAGAATATTGAAACCTAACAAAATTGGTTTGTAGGGGTTTTATGTGTTTAAATCATACTTAAATGGTCGGATCGAGAATTTGTATGTCTAAAGATATAAATCTAACCAACTCACTACTTCTGCCACCTATTTTCAATCGCTTGATGGATATGCAAAAACTATTCAAAACACTTGATTTTAGTTTATACATACTTGAAATAATATAGATCAACTGCAATGGAATGTATCTTGTATTCGAATGTCTCCGTTAAAATTTATTATATTATTTAAAGTAACTAAAAATCAAAAACCAAGTATTTTGAATACTTTTTGCTCATCCATCAAGCGGTGGCAAAATGGACGGCTGAAAGTAAGTTGGTTAGATTTATATATTTAGACATACAAATTCTCGATCCGGCAAGTTTGATCATAATCTAAAACATTAAAAAATCTTTACAAACTAATTTTTGTTAGATTTCAAATGTTCTACACCGTTAAACTAAGGAACTCACTAAATATTTAGGTCATTTGGTTTTCTCCTACTTGATGTGTGGATAAAAAATATTAAAAATACTTATTTTTTAATTTATAAATATTTAAAATAATATACATCAATTTTAACCAAATAAATTAATATTCAGATAATATATAATTATATTTAAGTGATAAAGATTGAGCACGTGTTACTGTTTGACATCATACCGCACAAATTTTTATTATCACTGCCTCTTCCACTATCCTTATCCTTGTCTGTGCTGACGCCCATCATGTGTATTGTTTGTCATCACCATTCCCTCTGTTGCTGTGTCCCCTCGTTCTCCATTGTCATCTCCTCTTCTTTTATGTTTCTTATTAATAAATATTTCAAATGACAAAGGTCCTCAAATAATGGTATATGATGG
The DNA here is from genome assembly GCA_038442645.1 of Agave tequilana. Lineage (NCBI taxonomy): Eukaryota > Viridiplantae > Streptophyta > Magnoliopsida > Asparagales > Asparagaceae > Agave > Agave tequilana. The sequence goes on along the minus strand of JAVJIF010005243.1, from coordinate 139,329 downwards.
GAACTTTATTCACATGATGATATTAGAGTGTTGAGAAGGTAACTGAGTCATATTCTGTTTGGTTGTCGTAACTGGCCGTAATTCGTAGTTGTAATTGGTAAAGTCTTTTACAATTGTAAATGAGTTACATGTATGTAAATTTTATGGTGTTTGGTTGGTAATATAAAATTGTAAAGTGGGAAAGTGTATTGTAATTTACGGTGTTTGGTTGTCGTAATGTATAAGTCGTAAGTGAAAAAGTTGACCACAAAAATTAACTATTTGGTGATTTTAAAAGTTTTAATACTGCAAATAAATATTAAAAAAGTTAAATATTTAAAAAATTTAATATTAATATAAAAAAATATTACAAATTTGTATGACCACAAAATTAACTGTAACTGGGCTGTAAGTGAGTGATAACTGGGTTGCAAGTGAGTGTTAGTTGAGTTACGTAAGTAGGTCCAAACAAACGCCGTAGTTGTAACTGGGTAGTAAGTCATTTACGAATTACGAAGTTTTACGCGAAACAAACGACCCCACAACCAGCTGTTCAGAAAGAAATCCGACGTACTGGTAAAGAAGTGAGAGTGAGTTACAGCGTGTGTTCGGTTTAACTTCAGGTACGGCTGAATGTAAAAATAAAAATGAAATGAAAATGAAAAAAAAAATAAAAAAATATAAGAGAGAACAGGATATAAATGAAGTCGGCATGTGCGTTTCACGTGATAAAAGAAAGCTTGTGCTGTCTTCGATGTCCCGCTCGCGCTCCCAGACTCCCCGTGGCGCTCCTCCTCCCTCCAAATGTCTTCTGCACGGGTTCCGCTTACCGCCCCGCGGATCCCTTCACCGTCAGTCATCCTAAGAACCACTCACCGTTTACTCTCAAACCCAAACAAACCAAGCCAATTTTTCCAATTGTGTATCTCTAGGGTTTCCCTGCGTTCTCAACAGAAATCGAGGGCTTCAAATTCTCTCCGATCCAAGAATGATGAAGGGGAGGCAAGCAAACCGCTACTCTGTTCCTTCTCCCGCCCTTAAATTCGTTCAAAGTTGAGATCTTTTTATGACAAATGGCGTCAATTTTTTCAGGTTACTGGCGTTGGGGATTTGGACAATCGCGCTACTGCTGCCGATGGTAATTGTTTGCTTGTGTTATTTTGTGCGCTTTTAGAACGAATTTATTCATTAATTAAATAATTTTATTTTTTTTTCCTTTTAAAGGGTCGGAGAGGGATAATGGAAAACAAACTGCGAAAGGTTTTTCATCTAAAGAGTACTTTCTACTGGCTGTTGCTTTCTGCTTTTTATTTGTATTTGGTGATTTTGATGATCATAGTTTGCTTTTGTTTAAACTACTTGTACGGATTTGCTAGTATTGTTGACATTGTTTGCATGCAATATACATGAGAGTTTTAATATGATATACACAAGAACTCTCCCTCAAGTTGGAATTTTTGCATCATATGTGCCATGGACACGATAGTTTCTAGAAAACGGATCTCGAAAATTTCTAAAAATTTCTAATTTCACAAGTAGATAATTTTCTTGATAATTCCCAATGAAGTTGGTTGCTACCATCATGGGAGAGTGGGTGAACAAATTCATATAACTTCCGCAGGAAATCTCATTTCTTTGCATATTTGTTATTTTTTTAATCACAACTTGCACAGAGCACTTGTTAGCTTGTAATTATGTAGCAACCGGAGCATGTTTTTGTGAATTTGAGTCTAGCTTTCCTTTTTCTGCTTCTGAGAGTTTGATTATACCTCCGTGGATGTAGGAATCAGCTAGACACAATATGACTATTTTACTTGAAATTTTTTCCAGTGAACTTGTGAAGTGTCAGCTTCCTGCATGTGATGTTTAGTGAGATTCTTTGAGAATGCATATATTTTGTTACATCTTTATTAGAAGATGCAATATGCAGTCCAATCTCTGTTGTGCAAAGTTATCTCGCCTACCATTTTTTTCCCCTATTTTATAGTGTGAATAAAAGTTCAACTCGATTATCTTAAAATTGGTGGATCCCTTTTTTGTATTGGGAGAGGGGTGATGTTACACCCTCTCACATTATTCTATCAAAGACATTTAGTTGTTACTTTGACTGATTACTATATTTTTAGTTACTACTACTCGTAAGAAGTTTATCATCAGCTAAGAAACTATGTAGTAATTTACTAATTTCTATTGGCTTATTTTGATAAACCCAAAATTCCTCAACATCGTTACAGTCTAAACCAAGGTTTGACATCTCGCTATCGCTATTTGTATAAATTTCGACCAATGGTATAATATTGGTATCGTTAATATTGTCAATTTCAGTTGTTTTGTCTCATCATATTCTTAACTTTTTATAGAAATAATTAAAAGTTACTAAGCTTTTGTTAAGACTGTTAGCAATATTTTGGCATTTTTTTGAAATAATTTATTGAGTTTTAATCACATTTCAAAAAGATATTGTATAACAAAGTAGTTTTTTTTTTTGTGAGGTAGTATAATAGAGTAGCTGGTGCAATTTAAATAATAAATATGGATATCTATTTTGTTTCTTAAAAGAAATTATTTTGTAGAGGGCTACATATGCAAATAGTTGATTAATAGAATTACTATTATACTTGATGTTTTTCTGATTTTTTTTTTGTTTTTGGACTATATTTGGCCTTCTTTTAATTTTGCAATGACTGAAAAGTGAATTCTTTCTCGTGAAGACATCCCATTTGGACCCCATGGATTCACATATTTTTATTAGTAATCCATTAATTAATAATTTTATCTTATAAGTTACAAATTGGTACCATCTCATCGAAGCTGCTGAAGGTCTCTTGCAAAGTACGAGTTGGCTTTAATTATGGTTCTCTTTTCCCCAGTTCCCTCTCTAATCTTAATCCTTTGTGTGTGCGTGTGTGTGTGTGTGTGTGAGAGAGAGAGAGAGAGAGAGAGAGAGAGAGAGAGACTAGTTTCCTACCATATTTTGTGTATCATTCATTGGTTGGTTTCGGCATGTATTGGACAATCTAGGTTGATACATCTAGGGCACCTCAAAACTTGATATGACAATAGCGAAATATCAAAATTGGTTGATGTTTGAAACTTTGTTTTAAACATGAGGAACTTTTCAAATATGCATGGTGGCTACACTTGGCTACGGGTATGTGATTCTGACTATTTGCCTGCGTCAGGAATGAATATGGTTCCTATAACAAACCTTACAGGACATGAAACAGACGGCAGATGTTAAGAAAATACTTTTTGGTCATTGTTAAAGGATATTTTTCTAAAAGATGACTGGATTACATTGGTCGACCCTCAGATAAATTGTGTCCGAACGGTTTGAACTTTTCTAAAGAAATGTTTTAGCATCAGTAACTGCTGGTTCATTTTTTTCAATATAGGGCCCGAAATGATATTGTCATGTGAGATGCAAGCATGGTTCAAAGACTCGGCCAAGTCGGAGACGAGTCGGCCGAGTCGTATCCGTCTCAGGCCACTCCGAGACGAGTCCGAGTCACGAGTCGGTCGGCTCAACTCAGAGGAGGCCAACTCGGCCGAGAATCAGAGTTGACTCGGTCGACTCGGCATTATGATGATGATTTTGTGCCTCACCGCAATTCAATGTGAAAAATAACTACATTAGTATGTATTTATGAATGTAGTTTGTGTAATTTACTCTATTGTGTATGTATTTTGATATGCTTCTACTGACGACGCGTGTATTTATACTTTCGCTTTATGTTTAGTATGCTATGTGATATATCTTGGACATGTGATACATGAATGTGGGTGTCTACATTTTTTTAAAATTTATCGTGATTTTTTCAGAATTTTTTGAGCTTTCTCTATAGCGTTTTGCGCGTATCGCCCGATATCGATCCGAGTCGTCGAGACCGATCCGTCTCAGTGCCCGTCGAGTCGGCGGCCGAGACCGCGACTGTGAACCATGGATGCAAGCCTTATATGTGCACCTGCATTCAACTTACTTCACTTCAATATTGTTTTATGTGTTCATTTACATGGACTTCTACCATAAATTTTGTTAGTTCTCTTTTGAAACTTTGTCTTGGAGAAAAAAAGATGAACCATATATTCTCTACCAGGTTATGATGGATCTAAATTAACCAAGTTTTATATCACTTGGTTCGAGTTATTTCATGAATTTCATATTTGTTCTTCTGTAGGTTGATGCAAAACTTAAAGAGATATGGACTTGCAGGAGTACTATCGTATGGGATACTTAACACCATTTATTATCTTGCAACATTTCTGCTAGTCTGGTGAGTCAAAATGGAATTTACAGTCTCCACAAGTCTTTTTCTCTTTTTTCCTTTTCACTTTTTTGTTTGTTTGTGCATATGTTTGTGTGCACACATGTATGCGCAGGTGTTCCCTTGAAGGAGTTGCTATCCTTTCTCTGTGATATTAATTTCCCCAGTTCTCCTATGGCTTCCTCTTTTGTTATTTCTTCTATTAAAAGTGAGACAAATCTAGCCATTAGTCATTGCTTGACAATAAGTTAGGAAGTGAATCATGGTTGCAAAAGGCTGATCCTGCAGAGAAGATGGTGAGTGATGTAATACAAATGAAACTGCAAGTGGGCACAAACTTTCAAATGACTACTTGTTCTTGGTGTATTATGCATTGCACATGGTATATTACCACTGACCAAATGCATAACATAAAATCAACAATTTCTTTTATAACTAGTTATTTAGAGGATCTTTAGATTTATATATCATATATAAAAAGAAAGGTCAAATATCTCTGTCACCATCCACCAGATAAATAATTGTACTATCTCTCCATTTGTGTTAGGACTATATATATATATATATATATATATATATATATATATATATATAGAGAGAGAGAGAGAGAGAGAGAGAGAGAGAGAGAGAGAGAGAGAGAGACTTGTGTTGTTCCGGAAGAATTACAGAGAGAATGAGAGATGGGCTTGTTTCACTGGAAGGATTCGAGGCTGAAAAATTCGAGACTGAATCCTTCTCACTCAAACACAACCCTACGACATTTGGATGTAAGATCTACTCCGTTGAAGTTGATCTATATTATTTAAGTACTAGAAATCAAAAATCATGTATTTTGAATACTTTTTTTCATCCATCAAGTAGGCGCAAAATGAACGACCAAAAATAACATATTGCTTAAATTTATGTCTTTAGACATACAAATTCTTAATCTGACTATTTCATCATGATCTAAACACTTAAAAATCCTCACACCAATTTTATTAGATTTCAAATATTTGAAAAAAAATGAGAGATGAAAGAAATAACTAAAAATTACCTAATGGATAAATGAAAAGGCCTTTCACCTTCCTGGATCTCATGCCGCTTCACGTCTCACGCTTCTTGATCTTGACCTCATGTCGCTTCATGTCGCACGCTCGATCTCAGCTTCATAATTAGGATTTCACACACTGCCATGGATGACACACTCAAGGAAAAAAATTCAAAACAATTTTCTCAAATTTCTAGTCTATTTTTATTGAATGCAATGTAGCCTTTAATTAGGCTTACAACTAAAGACTTTTCTCTACATACTCGATGTGGGACTAAAATAAAACATAATACTAAAATTAAAAAACAAGACTTCTAAATAAAATAAAATAAAATACAGACTCAGACTCAAAAATAATAGAAAGCTGACTCGATGTCCCATCATTCTCGCCGGGTGGGAAAAACTCGACCGAATCCGAAGCTATTGTTGATTTTGCTGAAGATATTGCTGCAGATGTGAATGCTGAAGATGTTGCTTGAGAGTTACTGAGATTTTTGACTATTGAGGAGGTTGTTGTGGAGAGATTTGATTTTTGTGCCTATGTGGGATATTGGTGGTTGAGATTTTGATATGTGAGAGGAGATAAAAGAGGTTAGGATTTGAATTTTTTTTTAATTTTGACAAAAGAGATGAATAAGAAAGTGAATGAAATAACAAATTGCATTGGCTTCTCACTAGGATTACCAATTCATTTCAACACTCATAATAAATGGTTCAAAAAATTGTACCGATTTCACCCTGATTTTTTTTCACAAGATGTATTACAGTTTAATTTTCATCACTCATTATTTTTTTCTAATCATGCTCTGATACTAAATTTGTGAAATAAAAAAAAGGGTCTACGGATTTGAAAAAAAGATGAGAGATGAAAGAAATAACAAAAGATTACCTAATGGATAAATGAAAAAGCCTTTCACCTTCTCAGATTTCACGCCACACGCTCTTTGATCTTGACCTCATACCGATTCACGCCGCACGCTCGATCTTAACTTCACAGTTAGGATTTCATACCCTGTCATCGGCGACACGTCCCTTAGAGAAAAAACCCCAAATAATTTTCTCAAAATTCTAGTCTATTTTTATTGAAAGCAATGTAGCGTTTAAATATGCTTACAACTAAAGATTTTTCTTCACAGACCCGATGTGAGACTAAAATAAAACACAATACTAAAAATGAAACACAAGACTACTAAATAAAATTAAAAAAATACAGATTCAGACTCAAAAACAAAAGAAAGCTGACTCGATGTCTCCATTAATCTTCCTCCATCATTTGTCTCAAGCACAAACATTGGCTTCCCAGCCTTTATCTTCAACTTCAATACATCACCTACATCCTGAAGGTTGCTATGATCTCATCTTTGTGATGATGAAGATCAACTTCTTTATAGTTTTACCTCCTGCTGCTTGTTTGACGAAATTTACTTCTTCTTCTTTTTTCCCCTTCTTTCACTGCCTCAATAACTACAATGTTAGCTCCCCCTTTGCTGTCTTTTGACAAACACTAGCCATCCATGAATTTCTGTGCTTGACCTCTTCAGGTTGCATCAAATATTCTTGTTTTGGCTCCCCCCCATTTCAAGCAGAAACATCTCTATTCTTTTCAAGAATTTGATGCAAAAACCTGTTTTATTTGCAATATAGTAGATCTGTTCAGCAATGTCTGCTGGTGTTGTTTCTGTGCATATGCATGCACATGTGATTTCATACTCGTGTCTGACTTGTGCAATTTTGTGTTTCTGTGAATGTGCATGTGCGCGCATGTATGTTTGTGTATTTCTTATCATTTAGCGCCATTTGAAAAATGTGTGCGATCCACTCAACTTCAGTTTTAATTTTATATTTATTACTATTATTTAATTGCATTTAGGATTATCTTCAAACTTCGGTCTGACCTGTATTATGTCCCAGAAATTAGCATCATTTTATTAGCAAACTTTTGTCTTGATTTTTTCCTTGTTGAAGGGAATTTTGAGGGTTTCTCCTCATTTAAGTTTGAAATGTATAGCCAAAATGCTGCATCCCTCTCCCTACCAGCTGGCCGTCTAGGCACCATGATCTCTCCTTCTCCCTCCTGTGTTGTCTTTTGTAAATTTGCTTCTGCTAAGGTCTTGACGATGTAGGACTGATGATTGCTTGAATTTGGTCATTCCTTCCATAGAAGTTGCTTAAACTAATGTTTTTTTTTTGTGGATATTGAAGATGGTTTAAACAAAGCCCCAAACACGTAATACAAACAAACACAACACCACAGACATGGTGCTTACGCTGACTCGGTGCATATAACAAGCCACCATGCACCTAAACATACACTGACTCGGTGCAAACAAGAAGCCCATACTCAGGACAAAGAAGAAAAGAAAACAAGCCAACCTCATGCAGCTAGCAAAAGACACGGGCCCTTACATACAATTCTGGGCCATCAGTCTTCAAAAACACCCTCAACCTAGCCCACTCAACAAATATCCTCTGCCTAAGAAAACAACGCAACGCTTTCCACACATACACACGTGTTTGCTGGAGTTGAAACCGCCCTGCTGCGATAACCTATGTTGCACGAACACGGCAATATTGAAATGGACATGGCACATAGACACAAGACAAATTCTTAAACTTACACATGACAGGTGTCTGACACGTTCGGACACGACACGGCTTCATCATAGGAGTATCCTTGCTACATTGGCAATAACGATGCTTAAACTAATGTTGTTCTTTGAGTCTTTACCACATTCTGGTGGAGGAATTTATTTGGATGATCTTGATAATGGTTACTTCCATATTATATACATAATATAACGAGGTTGAGATTTCTCTATTCCTCACCACTGAAAATTCATTTATATCTTTCCATTTGTCATCTCCTGTCATGAACTTAAATCTCAACCTGATTATTTTCATGTCCATGTGACTTTTAGTGATATATATTGAGATGTCAACATATACATCATTTTATGCGTAATACTTTGTTGATTTCTCGAGCCTTAAGCTTCCTAGTATGTGCTTGCTTTTATACCATCTCTTTCCATGGATCTTTCCCACATACCTCAACTTCTTGATGTTTTATGCTTTTAGTTATAGTTCATGATTATATATGCACACAAACCTCCTCTGCTGGTGAATGCTGAATTTCAGAAGGCATATACAGCTATTCTATTACTATTAAATTAAGTTTCCATTAAGCCTCTGTTCTCAAGAATGTAAAATTTCCCAGAAGTTCAAATTCTATACAACTACATAGATCTCCCCTACATATATATGAAGAGAGCCATTGCAACAAATAACAAAATGATAGTCATTCCAGGGATCTGGTAGACTTAGAGTAACAGGCCAAGGTTTCTAACCCTCTCGATGGTGTCTGTGGATAAAGATAATAGTCTCGGTCATAAAACTTAACCTAGAAACTACTCTATCTTCTACATTAGTTGGACGAAAGATATTTTCTCAATTAAGTGGGCATGGTGCATTTAAATATGCAATAGTTTCCTTTGTACTTAAATATGCAATAATGTCCTTGGTATAACTTTGTTACGGTTCCCTCTCTCTCTCTCTCTTCTCTCTCTCTCTCTCTCTCTCTCTCTCTCTCTCTCTCTCTCTCACACACACACACACACACACCCACCCACCCCACCCCCCAGCATGTGCATGTGAATGTGTGCCCGCGCGCGCGCGCACTCATTAGTTCCATTTTTACACCATAGCATTTAAGAAGAACCATGTGGTTTTGCTCCTTTTAAGGTTCTATTTTGCCCCAGCTCCTGGAAAAATGGGCTATGCTGCAGCTGTTGAAAGGTAACAATTGCAATATTTTTGTTATTTTCCATATACTTCTGTACTTTTTTTGTATTATTGACATTGTTTGTCTTGAGACTCCAATAAACAGATTCCTAAAACTAATGGCAATGGTGTGGGCTGGTAGTCAGGTTACAAAGATAGTGCGAGCAGGAGGGTCAGTTCTCAAAACAATTATAATTATATTTTCTCTATGTTCCGGAATTTTTTCTATTTTTCTATGCGTTTTAATTTAGTTCACTAACCTAGTTTTAAGGGAATTTTGGAGGGTTGCTTCTTGGTTGTCGAGCTTGATGCTTGACTGTTGAGGGAGGTCCTTCGGCCCATCAACTGGCATTTACTATTCATGGCAGACTGATCCCTTCCATAGTCGCACTTGCAGAGAAATTGCACTAGCGCAATGAGGGCTGCTAAAATGGCTGAAAGAATTTGCTTGTTCCATCATTATAGTCATATAGAGTTGTACTCCATAAAGAGACCCTATTCTGTGGGCATAATAAATTTTGGCCAGTGATTATGAGGACACTTGCATATCACATTTGTATTATCACTATGTCTTTCAATTATTGGAACCTTCTATATACGTTTATTTCCGAAAACCAAACTGTTTGCCTAAGAAATATGTCTGTTCATCATCATTTGAATCATATCTTCGTTGGGATTGTGTTTGGAATGAACTGCACCATCATCAACTACACCTATGTTTCAGTCAAATAGAGATGATTATGGCGAATCTCCTTTCAAATCAAGAACTCTCCATAAAGGAGGGATCAAACTTTTATTACTATTGACCTTGCATCATTTTTTATTAGTAGGATGCTAAGATCTTGGACAATGCAGGCCTCCCGCCATATACTGGAAGAACCTACCCAGAACCTACCATCCAATTTTGCTTTGAAAACAAGAGTCTAGACATAGATATAGATTGCATACAAGGGAACCCTCTGTATAATTATTAACAGGTTCAGGTCATGATGCTTGATGAGATGTATTAAACCACTATCATAGAATGCAATTATTGATGCTTGATGAGATGTAGTGACTTCTCTTGCATTACTTGTCATGCAGGGCTCTTGCACTAGCTCCTTTTGTTGATAAAGGTTTGTCTTGGTTCACAATCAAATTCAAGTTTGAGTCCGAAGGGAAGGTAAAGAAGTTTCCATATGGAAGAATCTCTGTAATTTCAGTTTTTACATCTAAAGAACTGGCTTCTCTCCTTCAGGCATTTGGAGCCATTGTAGGCATGTGTTTCGGGCTGGCTCTTCTCCTCTTCTTTGGGTTGACATTGCTATGGGCTTAAGAGCACTGATGTTGCTTCATCAATTGCATTGTATGTCACGTTCAAATTTCTTTCAGGAAGGAGACAACTTTGATTTGTGAGAGGGATCGATTTTGATTTGTTTATCAGAGAACTCATTTTTTGAGGTCTATAGGCTATAGCTCTTGTTTCTATAAAGAATTCACACAGATTTGCTAATCAGAGTGAGAATCAAAAGCTCGGCATGGTTTTGTATCTATGAAATGTATTATTGTAAGTCACTGCAGAAGTGTAACCTGATTAGCAAGAAACAAGGTTTGAAACTTATGTTTGAGCTCTATTTCAGTGGTTAGAGTCTGCTGTTGATTGGAATAGAGGTAAATCTAAACTTTAAAGCTCAGTCTTATTGGTTGTACTGGACTGGGTGCTGAATGTACCTGTGATTTGGGACCAAGAATTTGATTGCAAGTTCAATCAATAATCTGTTAGTTTTGTCCTTTTCTTCTTTGTAAAATAGCATTGCCTGGGTTGGGCTTGACTCAGGATGAACTGGGTTATTGATTGCAGGACGAGATTCAACCAAGTTGTTCTTATGAAGAAATTGTTATTATTATTATTATTATTATTATTGTACAACTGCAGTTGTTGTTGTTGTTGTTGTTATGTTGTTGTTGTTATTATTCTTATTTCATCGTTATTATTGTTATGATTATTATTGTTATTGTTAGTGCTGTTGTTCTTGTTATTATTATGTTGTTGTTGTTTTTATTATTGTTATTTTCTTATTTTGAATATAAGAGGGGTTCATTTATTCCTTCAAGTACAAGGGAGGATTCCTATTATTATGGTGATTGCAGCATCCTATTGAACTAGTAATCTTCTTGTCCGCCAACAGTGGTAGCCTGCGTATTGCATCTCCTCTATCTTCCCTCATTCTCTATTTTAAAGGGCAAAATCATTAAATTGAACTCTAATGCTACTTCTTATACATGACTCTCTATTTTAAAGGCAAGCCTCGAGCTCTCTGAATGTACAGAGCCAAATCTACTTTTTAAACTATATTTATCATTATTTTAATCTATCACAAATTGCTTTTAAATAATACAAAAGTGTCCTCAGCAAATTGGCTTTAAAATATAATAAAATATCTAAAATAGCTTAAATTTAGAGAGCCTTCCTTTGAGTTGCTCTTTGTTGGCCTTAAACATCTTGAGTTGCTGGGTTCCAAGGCACTCTTAAAACTCCGAAGTTAAGATGATGGTTGGGGTATTTATATTTTAACGTGAGCGTTTTTTTTAGGGGGGAAACCTAGGCTTTTCGCGGTAGCGATATTTTTTTGTTTTAAATACGCTTTTTAATACGCGCCCAATGAGAATTGAACCTGCTTGCTCTGATATCATATTAAAGTTTCTGCACCAAACTCTAAAGTTAAGGTGATAGTTGAGGTATTTATATTTTAATACAATATAAGTCTGTAATAACATGGGATTCAAAGTACTAGGAACTTTTGGGAGACTATTTGTAACCTTCAAAGTTCAAACAATTGAAACTCATATAAATATCCCTAAAATCGCAGAATTTCTTTTATATTAGCTTTATGTCAACTCAGTCTTGAACCCGTGACCTTGCATAACTCAAACAAATCTAATTATTTTTTTTTCGAGAGGGCAACTTTTAGTTTTTTTAGGGTAAATTGTGCAAAAAACCCCTCTTTACTATTGGAGTTGTTGTGCAAAACCCCCTACACTATCAAAACCTGCACATTGCTCCCCTGGGGGCTAACTTTGTCAGTTTAACTGTTAATAGAAAACACATGGTATGCACGTAAAAACTAATTAATCAATTAAACACCGTTTTAAATAACCTAATTAATCATAATTAAACAATCAATCAATTAATTAAAACAATTAATTAATTTAACCCCTCTTTTCTCCCTTCTTCCTCTTCCCCTGGCCCTTCTCCCCTCCCCTCCCCCTCCTCCCCTTGGCCCTTCCTCCTGGCCTGCCTCCCCACTCCCCGACCCTGACTCGCCTCCTCTTCTCCCATGGCCCCTAACCTCTCCCCTCCTCTCTCCTCCCCCTGGTCCCTCTATCTGGGCGGCCGGGGGGAAAGAGGAGGAGGGGGAGGGGAGAGGCCGCCTCCCTTCCCTCCCTCCGTGCCGCTGCCAAATCTGGCGACGGCATGGAGGAGGAAGAAGGGAAGGAAGAGGGGGAGGGGAGACTGGGCATTGGAGGGGAGGAGGGAGGTGGGCTCACCTCCTTTAATTAATTTTTTTAATTATTTATTTTGTTAGTTAATTATTTTTAGAATTTAATTAATTGTGATAATTAAGAAAAATAGAGTTTAATTGATTAATTAGGGTTTCACGTGGTATGCACATGCTGCTCATAACGGTAAAACTGTCGGAGTTAGCCCCCAGGGGAGCAATGTGCACTTTTTGGTAGTATAGGGGTTTTGTGCAACAATCCCAATACTTAGGGGGGTTTTGCGCAATTTATCCTTTTTGAAGTTATTGGAGCGTGCTGTTTGAGAGAACACAGCTGATCCCAGTCGGTCATATAATTCGTATATCCTTTTTCTTTCCTTTTCCTCTATCTTCTGGCAATCTCCCTTAATAGTATCGAGCTGCCGCCTTCTCTTTGTTCCTGTTTTCTCTCTCTCACAGTAGTGACATGGACGAAGGCAACAACAACGACACGTCTTCTTCGTCTCTAGAGGATCTCTACAACATTAACGTCATCCCCTCGGAGCTCTTCTTCAAGTTCCGCAAAGAGATCAAAGGATTCAGGCTCGGCCTCAATCTAGAGGTATCAATTCAATTCTAAAACCCACCCACCTCTTTCTCTCTTAATGATTTCTGCGAAATCTTAATTTGTATGAGTTTTTTTTTTTTTTTTTGAGATGTTTGGAAGCGCTTAAAGCTGTAATCTTTTCTATTTCCTGCCTAATTTTCCCTTCAACTTTTGCCCAATTCGTGGAGATTGAACGGGTCTGTTATGAGAAACTATTCTGTGTTTAATTAATAAGTTGTTGTAATTTAATTTAATTACATCCTGAACAGTTCTTTGTTGGTAATAGTAGACAACAAAGGCACAATTAGCATCCAAATGGGCTAATTTTAATTTGATTTAATTTTGTCTAGGATAGAGATTTTTGTTGTCAGGTATGCTATTTTCTAAGTGGCCGCAATGCAAATGTTATTTGTTTTTGGCTAATCTTCTTTGATGAATATTGGCATTGAGTTAGGTAACTAGTTAAATTGTGCTGAACGTGTATTGTGGACCCAAACTAATTATTTGCAATTTTCAGTTCTTTAATCTTCAGAGCAATGAATACCGTGCAAAGGTGGTTGTGAAGCCTCTGAGCCTCGATCGAAGGTGGAAGTTCATATATGAGCCCGTGCATGGGGACATACGACTGTTATCCAAGAAAATTCCCATAACTAAATACCTTAATCTCCAGGTTTGATGCATTTTTCTTTCCTGATGCTTTCTTATTTGGCATATACGTGTTGCAACAGTGACAGTGATGATACTTTGTTAAGGGTAACTTCAACATTGTGGGTACCGGATTTTAAAATCTATGTAACAGAAAGACATAATGTTAAGTCGATCTTCTACATGTGAACCACTTCGCAAATGTTCATTTATAAATTATATAGTTCTACACCACTTACACATTCATATATATGTATGTGTTTATGCATTCCGACATCCAGTAGGCTCCAAAAACCACTTTCCACTCTGTCAATGCATTTCAGGGTCCCTCTTGTGTATATTAGTGCCTTATCAAGCTCAAGACTTGTTGTGAATATTGTTAAAGTGCATGATCAAGATCAACACACCAAGGATCGACACTGTGTTCTTATCTCTTTGCATTAGTTATGGATGAATTTTACATATTCTTGATGATGTTTCATAGTCCATGTTGTTCATTGATGATATCGTATTAGTTGATGAGACTAGAGAAAGGCGAAGAGAATTAGAATTTAAAAGATTTAGAATTAGTAAAATGAAAATAGAATATATGGAATGTAATTTTAGCAAAGTGAGAGAAAGAATGAGCACAGAGTATAGATTGGTGATTTGGAAATATCCTAGAAGCTTCAAATTTTCTATTTATGATCAAACGTCTAAAAATTTGGTGAGATTGAGAAAATGTTATTCATAGAATCAAAGCAACATGGTTAAAATTGAGAACTGCTTATGGAGTTTTATGTGATCATATGAATATTCATGAAACCGAAGGGAAATGATGCGGACAACGGAACGAAGAGATGACAAATCTTTCATCGTTGGAGAAGACACGTCAACTTAACATAGATTCAGTAGTTCTACTAGTATTAGGATTTCTATTTTTTATTTCTTGTATTTTATTTTTAGTGATACGATTTGTAGTAGGATTACTATTTTTCTTTTTATGTATTTTTCTCTTTTTTTAGACTTTTGATTTCTTTTAAGATTAGGATTATGTAATCTAAATAGAAGTAGGAGATACAATTTTGTAGCTTTTATAAAGGCCCCATGTATTCACTTTTGGAAGAATAATGAAATTAATGAAAATTTGCTATTCTCTTTGTGAGTTGGCTATGAATTTTGAATCTTCTTTCTAATAGTGGTGTGATGTGATGCCCTATTATTTCATTATAATTTTATTTTTTTCTCTTTCATTTTCTTCAAAACAAATTTCTTTCCTCTCTAAAAGTGTTGTCGAATCTCTCTCTCGTCACGTCTATTGCCTACTTCGATACCCATTGTTATCTTCTTCCTCACCGCTGAAGTCGACGCCATCCAACATTCTCCACGCCACTAAAATCAAGAAGAAAACAGATTCGTGCGAGCAACATTCTGCACTAGCAAGATTCCTTATTCGGGCCATATCTCACTCATCCGAAGTTCAAATCATACACCGTCTGAAGCGTTGGATTTGTAATAGAAAGATCTATAACACTGAAGAATCTCAGAGAAAGAAAATAAAGAAAATCAGGTTTATTTAATGGTTAATTCAAGAGGTACAATTTCAATCCATAAACTGTTTATTAACAAGTCGGATATACATCTCTAACTTATTATCATTTTTAATCTATTGTTCACTTTAAATGCGAGTATGTGATCTGTTTCTCCTTTGTAGTTACTTAACTTATTTATTGTAGTAGAATCTGTTATCTGCATCATAACAATATTTAATTAATACTTTGATATTTGAATTGATCTAATACATGCATATTAAAGAAACATAGCTAATATTAACTGTTTTAATGAATACTAGAGAAAATCAGATTTATTTCAAAGGTAATTCAAGAGAAAATCAGGTTTATTGGTTTATCATAATTAGCTAAGATACCAAATTGATGTAAAACGTGTACGTGTGCGGAAGTAATAAATAAAATAACTCAATTAAATGTTTCACCAAGAAGAACGATTGTTGGTAGGAAAACATAAAACAATTAATATTAGATATGTTTTTTTAATATGCATGTATTAGATTAATTCAAATATCAAATTACTAATTAGATATTGTTACGATGTAGGTAACAAATTCTACTATCAATAAAGAAATCAAGCAATTACAAACGAGAAACAGATCACATACTTGCATTTTAAAGTGAATAAAAGATCAAAATTGATAATCAGTTAAAGATGTATATCCGACTTGTGAATAAACAGTTTAGGGATTGGAATTATATCTCTTGAATTACCTGTGAAATAAACCTGATTTACTCTATTTTCTTTCTCTGAGATTCTTTAGTATTATCGATCTTTCTGTCACGAATCCTACACTTTAAATGGTGCGTGATTTGGACTTCGGATGAGTGAGATATGACTCGAATAAGAAAGCTTGCTGGTGCAAAAATTTGCTCGCACAAATCTGTTTTCTTCTTGATTTTAGTGGCGTAGAGAAGGCCGGAGGCCTTGACTTCAGCAGTGAGGAAGAAGATAACAATGGATGTTAAGATCGACATTAGACGCGACGAGAAAGAGATTCAACAACACTTTTAGAGAGGAAAGAAATTTGTTATGGAGAGATTGAGAGAGAGGAAATAGAATTATAATAAACTAGTTAAGGCATCTCACTACTAGTCGGGGTTTAATAGGGCATCTCACTGCTATTAGAAAGAGGATTCAAGATTCATAACCAATTCACAAAGAGAATAACAAATTTTCATTAATTTTATTGTTACTTTCAAAAGTGAATATATGGGGCCTTTATATAAGCTACAAAATTGTATCTGCTGCTTCTATTTGGATTATATGATCCTAATCTTAAAAGAAATCAAAAGTTTAAAATAAAGAGAAAAATATATAAAAAGAAAAATAGTAATCCTACTACAAATCGTATTACTAAAAATAAAAATATAAGAAATAGAAACTAGAAATTCTAATGCTAGTAGAACTACTTAATGTATGTTGAGTTGGCGCGTCTTCTCCAACGATGAAAGATTTGCCATCTTTTCTTTTCGTTGTCTGCATCAGATTCTCTAGGAAGACTATAAGATCAACAATGCTTTATGGGTTAGAATGCTTGCAATTAAGAAAACAGCTAAAACATAAGTGGGAAGAAATTAGAATGTTGAGACACATGAGTGATAGTACACTAAGAGATAAGGTTAGAGATAAGTGCATTAGTAAGAAGTTAGAGTTTGCTTTTATTGAGGATAAAATGAGCGAGAGTTGTTTGAGATGGTTTGGGTATGTCAGTGTAGTTCAATAAGTGTAACAATTAGAAAAGTTATAGTATCATAATTAATGTAGCAATAAGGGCCAGAGGGATGCCTAAATGAACATGGATGAAGGTAATCTAGAAGGGTATCTTAGTGCTTAATTTAACTAAGGGGATGGCTTTAATGGAAATGTGACTGTCTACAAAAATTGGGATAGGGGCTTTCTTCTTCTTGATGTAATACAGGATCGCAATCACCTTCGAATACAAATAAAAAGAAAAAAATTAGGGTTTTATAAGAAGTAAAATGAAAAGAAGATTAGAGTTGGAGAAAGAATCAGATAACTTTAGACTTTGCACCCCTTATACGGGCTTCACACCCCTTGCACCACGGGCTTCGCACCCAAAACTCAAGAGCACTCTCAAGAGAATTTAAGTGAAAAAGATTTATTTATTCATTGTCATTTGTCTACTCATAAAGAGTCTAGGGGGCCTTTTATAGGCTTTATGAGAGTCTACTTCTCGAATATAATCGATGTGTTACTAAAAGCAAAATAGACAAAATATGACATCTCAAAATAAACTAAGGCATGAAAAAATAACTGGCAACTGGTGTGATGTCCTCATTATTTCCCCCGAGGGCGGGAGATACTCGACCCTATCGAGGGAGGGTTCTCACGAAGTGTCTCAGTCGGGCCAAGGTGGCGGTCGTGGCAGCAGCATGGGTACATCATGTCGAGACCAGGGTGGCGAAGGAGAAATTGGTCTCCATGACAGATAGACTGTGGAAGATAGCAGCTCAATCAAGACATAGAGAGTAGAGCGAGGAACATCATCTCTGCTGAAGACGGAGCTAAACCAGGATTCCACGGGCTATCCAACTCGTAAGCAATAGAAGCAATCCTCTTCATCCTATTAAAATCCTTACGCCAAACGTGCAACTTCCTTGCGGCCTCAGGGCGGTGACTCGTACCCATCACCTTATTATCAACTGTAATTTTCTGCAAAATATTATATGGGTATGTAACAAATTTGTAGGTGTCATTGCAAATTGCTATCAATATAGTGATATTATCAAAATGTGCAACATGCAGATGCAAAATAGTAGATATTCTAGGCATAACTCCTAACGATGGGAGAATGAGAGATATGACATGCCTAGAAGGACACACATATAGCGATGGAGGTACACGGGACTCGGACACTAACTCTAAACAATCCGAAAAAGAAGTATTAGAAACCATCTGTTGGACTTTGGTAAGAAATTCAGGTGACTCCCTAAAAGATGAATTGATAGGAACAACTATAAAACTATATTCAGCACAAAGAGACTCGAATGGCTGACTAGTCACAGTGGGTATTTAGGCTCAACTATCTCATCCACGCACGGTTCAAAGACTCGGCCGAGTCGGATATGACTCGGCCGAGTCGTATCCGTCTCGGCCAGCGTCGAGACAAGTCCGATACACGAGTCGTAAGTTCAGCAGAGGAGGCCTATTCGGCCAAGGATCGAAGTCGACTCGGCCAAGTTAACCGAATTGGTCTGACTCGACCGAGTCGAATCTGATTCTCGGCCGAGTTGGGTTAAAAAAGAAAAAAGAAAGGCGACTTACTTGCCCGCCGTCGCCGCTTTCCTGCCCGTCGCCCGCCTGCCCGCCTCTGCCTCCATCACCACCCGCCTGCCTGCCTTCACCTCCTCTGTCTCTCCACCTCCCCCCTCTCCCTCAGTTCTGATCTCTCTCTGAGATCGGGACAGAGAGGGAGAGGGTGAGGGAGAGGGAGAAAGAGGAGAGATCGGATAAGGGAGAGAGGAGAGAGATCGGGTGAGGGAGAGAGGGAGAGAAAAACCGGGTGAGGGAGAGAGGAGAGCCAGAGAGCTCTTATACTTTTTTTTGATTTTTCTCATATTTACCCCTCAAAACTTTCATATTTTAAATTCACCCCAAGTCATCATATTTCCCCAATTATCCTCTCAAAACAAAATTGTTTTGAAAATGTGGTACATGAATTTGATGTCTACATCTTTTAATGATTTTTCGTGATTTTTTCAGAATTTTTTTAGCTCTCTATGTAGCGTTTTGCGTGTATCGCTCGAGATCGATCCGAGTCGCCGAGATCAATCCGTCTCAGTGCCCGCCGAGTCGGCGGCCGAGACCGCGACTTTGAACCATGCATCCATGTCATCACTGACACTATCAGAAGACATGTGGATTTCATAAATAATCGATGTATCAAAATCAGCTGCTATGTCTTCAATTATATTAACAGTCTAAGGAGAAACTTGGAGATCCTCAATAACTTTCGAGTCATCAACTTCATCAGTGGGCACAATTCTAACATGTTGACTCTCCGAGAGGCATTGATAATCATGATGTCCATATCCCTTACATTTAGAATACCTGGCCTTGGCATTGACTAGCGTTTTGAAAGTCAAGCCCAACCTTAATGCAACATCAAAGGCCTCTTCAATAGTGTCTAAGTCATAAGGGCCAGTAATCATAACACGTTTTATTTTAGGTTGTAAAACCCTAAACAAACCTAATTATAGTCTTAGAAGGGTGCTCTCTCATTTCACTGTGATGGGTTAAATCTTTAAATACGACAATGTAATCCTGAACGGATATATGACCCTGATGGAAGTCGTGTAGCTGGTCTAAGTGGGGGTCAGTATAATGCTGACTAGTCATAATGGCTCAAGCAAACAAGCAGATGCAGTGGAGAACCCTAAAGTCAAGTAAATTAAATGTATGAAAAACGATAAATACTGATGTAACCACTAGATCGAAGCAAATAGCATTTCAACCAACAAAATATAGCAATCCAAATAGTAGTTGCAAGTAATTTAACAGTTAACGATTCAGGTCAAGTTAGGATATCACCTGAGAGGTGAGTCGTTCACGCTCAAACGCAAAAGTCCTCTGAGATTTTTTGGAGAAATACTCACACCGAAGAGCTGAAATCACCCACATGATTCCTGGACAACGTTAATAAAGAGTGAAAATGGCTAGCTCGAGAATGGCGTAAATCGGGCGCTAATCGAAAACGGTAACCGCGACCGAGTGGGCGTGAAGGAATTGATGAGTTTTGGGGTTTGGGGGGAGATAGAACAGTAATCGGGTGGTTACTGTTCACAGGAACAGTAACCAAGCGGTTATTGTTCACTGCGAGCAGTAACCGCTTGGTTACTGTTCACGTGAACAGTAATCGTTAGTTCTTTTCCCATCTGTTTTTCTCTTTTTTTCCTCTCCTTTTTCTGCTTTTCTCTGTTTTTTCCTTTTTTTTCTCTTTTTTCTCTTTGTTTTTTTTTTTTTTGGCAAAGTAGATTTAGATTTAACAGTCATTGATTTTTTGCAAAGTAGATTTAGATCTAGAGATTTAGATTTAAGATTTGGGGAAGAGAAGAAATACATGATCGCAATCACCTTCGAATACAAATAAAAAGGAAAAAATTAGAGTTTTACAAGAAATAAATGAAAAGAAAGATTAGGATTGGAGAAAAAATCAGATAATTTTGGGTTTCACACTCTTTACGCGGGCTTCACACCTCTTGCACCACGGGCTTCACATCCAAAACTCAAGAGCACTCTCAAGAGAATTTAACTGAAAAAATTTTAATTATTCATTATCTACTCATAAAGAAGTCTAAGGGGCCTTTTATAGGCTTTACAATAGTCTACTTCTCGGATATAACTGATGTGATACTAAAAGCAAATTAGACAAAACATGACATCTCAAAATAAACTAAGGCATGAAAAGGCAACTAGCAACTGGTGTGATGTCCTCATCACTTCTTGTTGTAGTTAACTCTTAATATATCTAATGAAGGAAAACTATAATGCATATTTTGGCTTTCTTATAATACCTCGTAAGAAAAAGACTTGTGATATGGCTTGTAGATGCACAACATTCTTGGCAGGAAAGGATTTAGGTGTTGTCAAAGGAGATGATTGTCTCTATCAAATCACATGCAAGAGTGAAACAGAATTTAACAGAATGTTGTATACTTGTATATGCAAATTTGTTTAAAAAATAACAAAGGAATCATAGTTTTGTAGCTTAATCAATTGTTTTTAGCATTAATGGAGCTTTAAAATGTTAACAAAACAGGGAAGAAGGTTGGAGTAGGTTTCTGGAGCAAGTTAGCGACTAGAATAAAAAAATATCTGATGAATAGGCTTCAAGTTGTGCCTTCTTTAAGGTTCAAATTTTTCCGCAAAGTGCACGGATTCCAGGACCACAACAAGGCTTGTGACAACTGATCTTTATACATCCTACTGCCAATTTTGAATTGAAAAAATATTTTATGTTTGTAATGGTAACTCATGTAATGGATTTAGGCCACTTAAATTGACGGGGTTTCATCTTCTCAGCTGAGTATCAGTATATGACAAAAATTTTGATATTCGCATTTCACAATAGGAGCAGCAATGGGTTAGATTGGCTTGGAAATTTACTTGACCCACATTGGTTTCACCAGAAGCAAGCCTCTTTATTGGACGAGTGAGGTAAGCCTACTTGAACCTGACGTACCCATAAAGGTTGAACACAAAGTCTGATTGGCATAACCAATTTATCAAATGGGACTGGCTTGAGTTAGATTAGAACATAGATTTTGCTAAACCATGCTTTTAAAACATAAAAATTGAAATTGGACAAACGTTTCTTAATCAACACCTCATTTGATATGTTTGGATGTACTTAGTGCGAAAAAGATGTCAGGTCACTCCATATATTGGAATACTTCTTTTTTCCGGTGAGCTTCCAAGATTTCTTGGAAACTCAATGAATATTGTCTCCAGAAGTAGAACTGCAGAAGTTGTAGAATAATAGGCCATGCAACTGGAACTATGTTAGTCTATGCAAGGGGTGTTTCTTGCATTCTTTTATAGCATACTGCTACTTGAAGGGTTGACCTCACAGGCTCACACATCCTTGATTGTCTTAGTGAGTTCACAATGAGATCTTTATCAACAATGGATCAAACATGTGAAACTTTGTTGAACCGACATACTCGTACAGTTAGATTGCTCAACTCCTTTGTAATTGTGATGAATTGGTCAGAAGTCGTCATGAATTTAATGAAATAATTTCCCCAAAAATTTCATGTTATACAAGGTTAGTAAGCACCCTGAGACTTCAAGATGCTTCTGTAACATAGTGGTGAGATCTGATAACCTCCCCCCTTGGGGTTTTTTCTCTGCGAGTCCTCTTAAGAAGCACAGGTTCGCTGGCAAGTAATACTAATTATTGCTGAAATCTACTAGCTTTAATGACAACTAAAAAACTTGTTAGAATTCCAAACGTTTAAGTAGAAAATTGGCTTTTGAATCCTGCTAAACTTGGATTTGGTAGCAAATGTGTGCAGAGAAATACTTGGATGTTTGTCTTCTGATCAGCCCTTATTTCATTTTTTAGCTGTAGTAAGCACCAGTTTTCGTATCAGTTAATAGTCTCCTGTTACGGTCCATAGTATGGGATGTGGCATCCTATGTAGTCAAGTTGACCCTCTCTTCTAGCATCACTTTGTCAATACTTTTGATTCTCATCTGGACTTTGCTTTCAAATGCCACTTTTTTTCTTCTCCTTATTTTTAAGTTCCATGTTGAGGCCCTTGTTTTGCTTCACCGTGGTCTGGACAAAGGACATTGTCGATCTTGAACCTGGGACCTCCAATAACCCAACCTGATTTCTATATCAAGCCTGGCCTCAGTGGCCTTGGACCTTAAACCTGGATGCAAGCTTTGCTCCTTGTTTCACTTTGCCACCCTGTCTTCTTCAGTTTAGTCCAACCCTGAATTCTATAGGTTGAACCCGGAAAGCCTAAGGCACTGAAGTCAGCTTGCAATCATAACAACATCAACAACAAAGTCTTTGGCAAAATTTTGAGGTTGGCTGCATGAATCTTTTTCTCCATTTTAACTCTATTAAGGAACATCTCCTTTTTCAAAGTCAGATTGCAACAGAACTTGTAAGATGCAGGCCTCAGTGGCCTTGTATCTCAAAAGTTAGATGCAAGCTTTTCTCATTGTTTGGCTTTGCCACCCCTCTTCCTTCTGTTTAGTCCAGCCCCTTGAATTCTATAGGTTGATCCCTGAAAGCCCAAGGCACCTGTGAAATTAGCTTGTGACCATAACAACATTAACAACAAAGCCTTTGCCAAATTTTGGGGTTGGTGCATGAACCCTTTTCTCCATTTAACTCTATTAATGGACATCTCCTCTCTCAAAGTCAGATTGCAACTGGACTTGCAAAATGCTATTTTCAGAAATTCCTTAATGTAATCATAGGCACTCTTTTTCATTGATGAGCAATGTCACTAATGAGAGGAGGCATGTTGCATGCCTTGCATGAAAGGGAGATGACATCCATCATCATGGACAGTCTGTCTTTTGTCTTTGGTTAGTATGTGCCTAAGCAAGCTTTCTGCCTTTGACTTTTTCATTCTAATATATTATCTCATTTCTGGCATGGGGTTAGGTGAATTCTCATTTCTGGCATGGGGTTAGGTTTCACCTTGGGCAAAAATTTACTAGAAACTAATTGATGCAGACAATGGAAGGAGGATGTGGCAAATCTTTCATCGTTGGAGAAGACGCGCCAACTCAACATAGTTTCAGTAGTTCTACTAGATTAGGATTTCTAATTTCTATTCTTATATTTTTGTTTTAATAATACAATTTGATGTAGGATTACTACTTTACTTTGTAGTAGGATTATTACTTTACCTTGTAGTAGGATACTATTATGTATTTTCTCTTTCTTTTAGACTTTTGATTTCTTTTAAGATTAGAATTGTGTAATCCCAATACAAGTAGGAGATGCAATTTTATAGCCTATATAAAGGCCCACATGTATTCACTTTTTTACAATAAAATTAATGAAAATTTGCGACTCTTTGTGAGTTGGCTATAGATCTTGAATCCTTTTTCTAATAGTGGTAGGATGCCCTATTAACCCCCGATTAGTGGTGGGATGCCCTAATTGGTTTATTATTATTCTATTTCCCCTCTCTCAATCTCTCCACAATAAATTTCTTTCTTCTCTAAAAGTGTTGCTGAATCGCTTTCTCTCGCATACCTACTACCGACCTCGATGCCTATTGTTACCTTCTTCCTCACCAAGGAAGCCGAGGCTATCCATCCCTTCTCCACGTCACCAACATTAAGAAGAAAACAGATTCGCGCGAGCAAAATTCTGCATCAGCAAGCTTCCTTATTCGGGTCATATCTCACTCATCCAAAATTCAAATCACGCACCGTTTGAAGCGTTGAATTTGTGACAAAGAAGGCTATAATACAGAAGAATCTCAAAGTAAGAAAAGTTAGAAAACAGAGAAAATCAGATTTATTTTACAGGTAATTTAAGAGGTACAATTTCAGTCCATAAATTGTTTATTTACAAGTCGGATATACTGAAAAATCACCTAGAGGGGGGGTGAATAGGTGATATAGCTAATCTATGAACTCAATGCGGAATTTAAAAACTTAATGCAATACACTCAAGTGCAATCAACAAGTGATGCACACACAACCAAGCCAAGCAATTATGAATGCACAATATGAATAGTTGCAAGGCACAAAGTAAAGAGAGAGATAGAGAGAGTCAATGGGAGAGAGATAGAGAGAGTCAATGGATCAAGCGCAAACAACAAGATATGTTTCGAGGTTCGAGCACCCAGCTCTACATCCCCACCTTCACCCAGAAGGATTTTAAGTCCACTAGCTTGTCCACAAAGGACTCCCACAAAGGGAATCTCCACCGAGGATTTGGGGCAATCACAATTACAAGGAGTACCCAACTCCTCTCCTTACAAACTCAACCTCCTCCTTGAGGCACAACTCCAAGCCAACAACAATCACCTCACAACTTGAGGGATTAGCACAAACCAATACAATGATCACCTCACAACTTGAGGGATACAACCCAAAGGCACAACTTCCTCAACACAATGAGGGCAAGGCACAAAGCAAAGATTGGGTTTTTAACTTGGTGGTCTAAACAACAACCACAAACAATCTCTTTCTCCCACACAAAGATCCTATAGAATAAGAAAGTAGATGTAGCTCAAGTGTGGAGAAAACCAATGGAATGGAAATCAAAATCACAAAGAAAATCCTTGGGAAAAACTGAAACCAAGATATAGAAGTTGAATCAAAACTCTTTTCCCAAAAACCTTTTCTTTGATATTCCAAACCCTAGCAAAAACACCAAAAAGATTGTTCAATTTAAATTCAAAATTTTCTTTTGATTGCTGTGAAAACACCAGAGAGTAAGGAAAAATTCGCACAAAAAATCTTATGGAAAACAGGCTATTAATGGGGTATTTATAGCCCCCAGAAAAATATAGCCGTTGGCAGCAGAAACTGCCAGAAATGACCTGCCGGTCGACCGCACGGTCGACCGTCCAACGGTCAAAATCTGCCCGTTGCCAGCTACCGGTCAACCGCCCGGTCGACCGAAACAAACAAAGACTAGCCTGCATGCAGTCGGTCGACCGTGCGGTCGGCCGGCCCAATAGGCAGCCAGCGTGCACGTATTCGTGCACGTCGGTCGACCCGAACGGTCGACCGGCTACTTGGTGCGGCCGACCGTTCGGGTCGACCGACCTAGCCTGGCAGAGGCTATTCTGGACAGAAAAACTGAGGAATTAAATATCTAATAATTTCTTGTAAACTACTTAGTTTTGACAATTTGCATTGATATATAAACATATGATAAAAGTTTTGACTCAAATATCAAGCAATTAAAACTATTTTTGTATCTTACAATATTTTCTAAAAACCAAAAACCGTATTTTCTAAAACTTGGATTTTTTAATAGAAAATACATTTTGTCCAAAACTCATCTAAATACAAAAACATGATATTTAAACATTTTGAAGCATGATGCATATGGATAGAAATCCAATATACATGAAACATATACATATCATAGTTTTTGTCCTTAATTCCAAAATTATGTTTTGTTAGAAATATCAAAACATAAAACACATGAAATAGACTATCAAACTAAGTTTGTTTAAATAGTTGAAGCATGCATGTATATAGAACAAATCTAATATACACTAAACCATGTAAACTTGTTTTGATCTATCTATTCATGAAACCAAGATTGGTTAAACCAAAAACGGAAAAATCGAAATCCAATATTCAAAACATGAAACGTGTGTGTTGTGAACTTGAGCATATCATACTATTCTAATCTTTACAATTTGGATCTAAACACAAAACTAAACTAGGTACCGAAGTCAACACAAAACTAAACTAGGTACCGAAGTCTTCTTGTAGAGCGCAATCTCCAAGCCGACTCGATCCAAAACTCCTTGATCCATCGAGCAAGTGCTATATATGATCTTTGACGCTCGGGCTCTTGAATCAACATGTGAAAGCTTCCAAATCATCTTGTTGAAGCTAATCACCAACTAATAACTTGATTAATGATCTGAAACTAAAATAACAAGATTATTAGTACAAATAACTACATGAGTTAATCATCATCAAAACTAGAGTGGAAGCCCTCTGGGCCAACATATACATCTCTAATTTATTATCAATTTTGATCTATTGTTCACTTTAAATTACAAGTATGTGATCTGTTTCTCTTTTGTAATTACTTAACTTCTTTATTGATAGTAGAATTTGTTATCTACGTCATAACAATAGTTAATTAGTACTTTAATATTTGAATTGATGTAATATATGCATGTTAAAGAAACATAGCTAATACTAATTGTTTTAAGCTTTCCTACCAACGATCGTTCTTGTTGGTGAAACGTTTAATTGAGTTATTTTATTTATTACTTCCTCACACGTACACGTTTCACATCACTAATCATATATTGTTTTATGTAAATTGGGAGAAAGGAATCCCCTTCCCTTCACCAAAATTGTATTTTCTAAATAACATTATGGTAAACATTAGATTTTTTTGGAGCATTCATTAGTAATGCATGAGACTCACTTAGTACCACGTATTTCTCCATTGTGCTATGAGCATTCTGTTCACCCGTTTCTATTATATATGTGTGTGTGTGTGTATAGAAAGAGAGAGAGACTTGTGTCCTTTCAAAAGAATTTGAGCCCGAATCCTTCCAACTCAAATACAACCCTCTGACATTCGATTACAAGACCTACTCCGTTAAAGTTGATTTATATTATTTCAAGTATTTATAAACCAAAAATCAAGTCTTCTGAATAATTTTTGCCCATGTATCAAGTAGGAGAAAACGAACAGCCTAAATAGTGAGTTGGTTAGCTTAACGGTGTAGAACATTTGAAACCTAACAAAAATTGATTTGTAGGGGGTTTTTAAATGTTTAGATCATAAACAAATGGTCGGATCGAGAATTTCTATGTCAAAAGACATAGATCTAACCAACTCATTACTTTTGGTCGTCCATTTTGTACCGCTTGATGGATGAGCAAAAAGTATTCAAAACACTTGATTTTTGGTTTATAAATACTTCAAATAATATAGATCAACTTCAACGTAGTGGATCTTGCATTTGGATTTCGTAGGGTTGTATTTGAGTGGGAATGATTCAGCATCGAATCCTTCCGGAATGACATAAGTCTATCTCATATCCTTATATATATACACACACACATTCACACTCAAATACAACCCTACGACATCCGAATGCAACATCCACTCTGTTGAAGTTGATCTACATTATTTCAAGTAATTAAAATAAAAAATCATGTATTTTTAATACTTTTTGCTCATCCATCGAGTAAGCGCAAAATGGACGTCCGAAATAGTGAGTTAGTTAGTTTAACGGTGTAGAATATTTGAAATCTAACAAAAAATAGTGTGTGAGAGTTTTTAAGTGTTTAGATCACGGTGAAATGGTCGGATCGAGAATTTGTATGTCTAAAGACGTAGATCTAAGCAATATACTATTTTCGGCCGTCCATTTTACGTGTACTTGATAGATGGAAAAAAAGTATTCAAAATACATGATTTTTAATTTTAGTTACTTGAAATAATGTAGATCAACTTTAACAAGTGGATCTTGTATTTGGATGTCTTATGGTTGTATCTGAGTGGGAGAGATTCAGCCTCGAATCCTTCCAGAATGACACTACTCTCTCTCTCTCCTCTCTCTCTCTCTCTCTCTCTCTCTATATATATATATATATATATATATATATATATATATATATATATATATATATATATATATATATATTAGTGAAAGGACCACTCTGCTCAATACTTGATTCTCTATATTCACTAGCTGCTCAATTACTGCTCAGTCAATATTTAACAGACCTAGAATGGATGATATAACTTCACAGAAGGCCCTCTTGAAATTTCTTGCAAGCGCATTAGCCAGGGCCTATTAAAGATAGATATGATACTATTCTATAGCTCCACTCATAGCCTAGCCAGGCCCATCCATCATATAATATCTGTCTAATGTGCAACAGAAAGGTTTCAGCTTTAGGACATTTGCCAGGCATCCAGCTGTTTCTTTAGTTTCTAAATAAGCTCGATGCTTGTTGGTGATGATATAGAGTTCTGTCAAAGGTCGAGAAGATGTCAGGCTTGGTGTCTTATCCTGGAGTTTTTTTTCTCTATCTCATGTCATGGTTGAAGTTTGGTTGTGTTTAAGCTTTTTAATTTTTTACCTTGAATATTTCAGTTTTCTCATTGTCTTTTATTTTCTTAAGTCTGTACAGATCCATATTTGGCTTTCAATGATATTTACTTGTATACTTTTATCCTATACCTATAAAATTTCACCCCGAAAACTCCTGCTATAAATTTGAAACATCCAAAAAAATTAGGAAAAAGAAAAATTATAAAAAAATATAGAGCTCCTTGAATAGCTCCCATTTCCAAAAGCTAGAAATATTATAAAAATATAGTGAACAAAAGCATTGGAATGGATTTCTAAGTTGTAGTAAGTTTCGTGTACATAGACAGCTCAAAACTCAAAGGAGAGGCACATTGTTTTTTCTTTAGAATACCAAACCCTTCAATAGGGGGCAAAGCCACTCCAAACATAATGTGCGGTTTGGAGGAGGGGTTTTTCGAAGACTCCCCATTAATGACAATTGGCTTCTAAATATTTTAGGCATTATCTATCTTGATTCCTCTTTCTGTACCTAGAACAGTTCCTTTGAATAGGTCCCTCACTTGCACATCAAAATATTATGAAAAAGTGGCGTACAAGAGCATCACAATGGATATGTAACTTAAGTTGGTTGATTATTGCTGAAAAGTTCAAAACTAATGTTGAGCGGCCAACTAATGTTGAGCGGCCATGTCTAGTTTGGAATTTGGAATACCAATCTTAGATATGGGTCATGGCCACTCCAATTATAGCATGCAGGTTGTGAGAATAGAAGGCAGATGAGAGAAAGAGGGAGGGGAGAATTTTTTTGTTTGATGTGTGTGCACATGTTTGGGTTGGGTGGGGCTGGTACGGTGGGGCGAAGGAGAAAAAGTAGAGAAACCTGTTGGTTGATTTTTTGAGGCTCTTTGAGGAGGTCTTTAATGCCACAATGCCTCTCAAGTTTAAGCAAGGGATCATGCGAGGGAGAACTTGTTGCCAGTCATTTTAATTGTTTGTTAACTCTGCTACTATGTCAGAATTTCTCATTACGTTACCAAGGAAGGATGAAGTAGGCTCATCCAGAGGGATTATACATGCCTTTATATTTCAAATTTAAGGTTTGGGTTGAGGCCAAACCTTCGCTTTTGTTCTTTCATCATTGCATTCAGGGAGGAGGAGGGCTGCATCATCAAGTAAGGATGCTAAAATGTCCTTTACATTCCGATTTTAACTTAAATTTGAGGCACACATCTCCTTTTGTTCTTTATTGGTGGGTTCTGCTTAAAGTGAGTCTCCCTTGGATATTCTTGTTCTTATCCCACTGTTGTTTCTAGTTATTTTATACTTTACGTGGTTGAGGTGTGTAATCTGCTTTGTGTTCCTTGTATGTTTCAGTGTTTTGGTGGTGGCTCATGGCTTGGCCTTTCCTTTTTAGTTATTTCTGTCCCCTTTGTCGAATTGAAATAAGGACAAGTATGCTATTTTTTTCCTCCTGATAGTGCAGGTTGGCATAGGTCACAGTTTCCTTCACAATACAATTGGTTGGAAGTGGAAGCTTTCAACCTGTTTGGGTGGTGACGGCGTTTCTCAGATCAGAAACAAAACATCTGTTGGTTTATTTCCAGGGTTTGATTTAAGAATTGGCTGGAGGGCTGAGTATATACTTCCAGAGATTCACGGGTAAGTTCCCTAATTGCTTTAACCTTGAATTCACCTGCAGATTTGTTGCCTTAAAACTCTAAAGGCACATATAGTATAATAGTGCAACTTATCTGTCAACACGGGCAATATAGAACCCTCTTATGATCAATTACTTTGATGCTTACATTTTCAAATTAATTGTTCGTCTCTCATAAGGACTGTCTTGGAAGTAAGAAATTGAATATTAGATAAATTCACTAGTTTGAGTTTTTTTTCTTGATTTCTTTGATTAGCCATATGTATAACTTGAATCCTCCCCTTAACTTGGGTGATACTCGAGTTTTAGCATTGCTGGTCATTTTGAGGCACTAGATATATTCCCTTTCTCTTCCTTAGCTTTGGCATTTAGCTGAATAGATCTTGGATATTGTTGCCTATCTACACAACTTGTCAAGCCGTCAGGCATTTATAAAATTAGAGTCCAAGTAGATTATCCAGTGCTTTTGTAGGCTTTGTGCAAGCACTTTGAGGCACTAGGCTGCCTAGAGTTATATTGTGTAGGCACATTAAAGTCTTCATCTTATACTTGTCTTGACTCCATAAGGGCATTGTTTCTTATTTATGGAGTCTGTATCTATGATATGTGTATGTTTGCACACACAATGTTCTGGAAACCGGGCCTTATTCTACTAGTGTATTCGATCATGGCCACCTCTATGGGGAAAGAGAAAGAGGAAGAGAGGAAAGGAGAAAAAGAAGAGAGAAATTAAAGGAAGAGGAAGGGAAAGAGAAAATGGATGAAAAGTTAAAAAACTGCTGTCGGTCATTGGTGCTGGTCTCCGCTCTACTTTTCCTCTTCTTTTTAGTCTTACTTTGTCAATGGAGGCATCACTACGACTGATATACCATGTGGCCTCACATTGAACCACATATAGGAATTTTGATGCTCTTTTTTTCCAGCATACATAAATGTGGTTCATTTACCGTGTCGAAACAGTGTGTACATGTTTGTGCACCTGCCTTTTTTTTTTTTTTTTTTTTTTTTTTTGGGGGGGGGGGGGGGGGGGGGGGGGGTTTGTTGAGGGGTGGGGGGGGGGGGGGATGGGGGCATCAAACATGATATTAAACTGTGTTTATCTACTCTACAATTAGATATGAGGTGTGAAAATAATAGAGGAACTAAAACTTCAATTTGCAAACTTGATCTTATTTTTCACTACCTAATCAACTGTTGAAAAAAGCAAGCCTCGTAGCCTAAAAAAACTAGCTTTGTAGCGTAGCCCTCCTTATATGCTATGTAACACTTTGAAATAGCTAAAATACAATGTTGCTTTACGCTATTTTAAAATAGCTTACGCTATTTATGCTTTTATGTACCATAGCATAGCTCCACTATGATATGTTTGTTATTAATTGACTGAAGTGGGTGGTTGTGGGGGATTCTTAAGATAGGGCTTTCTTTTCTCTCGAGCGAAGCCTTGTCTTTAGTGGTGACAAATTGCAATGAAACTTCAAGGACCCATCAATGAGTCTTAATCTTTAACAACGAGGCCTAATATTCTACTGACAAACCTTGATCTTTTGATAGCTAGCCCTTTTGACATTAATCAACAATAGTGAGTCTTAATCAGCATTGATGATGCCTGTATTCACAACTGGTTTATTTTTTGAATAAAAAATAAAAACTATGTAGCTTACGCTTTACGCTATTCTATTTACGTTATTAGCTATTAGGAGGTGGAGTGTTATGCCTTACGCTATCGCTATTTTCAACACTGACCTGATACAACACGAGAATGAAAAAGAAGGTGAAGAGAAGAGATGAAAGTAACACCATTGTCGTCAGATCCTCTCAGTCCCATGGGCATCAACAGGCTTTTTTGCTTGGTTGTACGTGGTATTAACACCCAACTCGACTAACCCCTTTTATTAAGTGGAGGCCATCTCAGCATGGGCTCTCCCGGTAGGACAAGCCGAACCCTCTTCATCTTCTCCTTTACCCTCATTCTTAACATCTCTTTATCATCATTCTTCGTCTCCATGCATTCTTCCTCTAGTAGAACTGTAGAAGATAGAAAACATGTATATGCTTTTCTAAGATGTTCTAAAAGTCTAAATTAAGATTCAATCCAATCTATTAGATTCAGATAAAATAAGAGGGAAGAAAGTTGGCTAAGGTTGTACCTACATAAGAGAGAACTGAGGTCGATAATAAAGAATAAAACTGAGGTCCAAAGAGTCGAGAGGACCAAAAGCAAGAGAACTGGAGATTGGTAATGAGTTTTGCGCTTTATTTTTTTTTTTTTTTTTTTTTTTTGTGTTTTGGGGGGGGGGGGGGGGGGGGGGGTGTCGAGCGGCAAAACTCTTGCTTTCAAGGCTTATGGATGCCCACCTCATTATACACTTGACTACCTCATAATTCTATACTTTGGTAGACCTTTATGAATTAGTTCCTGAGTTTAGTGGTCGAAACTCACGCGCTTAGGGCATATGCTTGAGCATATCTTGCGCCACTATGCTCATCTACCGAGATTATTGATCTGATTCAGGAACTAATACCCTTAATGAAGATCACGGGGTTATAAAGGGCCATTGGCCTAACAAGACTCAAGGTTGCACATACATGGATACAAGTATTAGTTGCGACATATGTGGATACGCAAAAATTGGAAAAAATCACTGATACGGGTACGTCATGGATAAGGAAACTAAATAATATTATGTGTGTGTGTGTGTGTCGTTATGATTAATAAAAAAGTGTTGGAGGATTTTTGAGATAAAAGGGGGAATTGCATAAAATTTGTGGGGTTAAGATCATTTCTGAACGAATGTATAAAGCATTCAGTTCACATCTTATTGTTGTTTTAAACTAGATACATGTTGAATTTATATAGAAGTATCAAATAAGAATCCAACAAGTATCCAACGAGAATCGTATAAGATACATATTGATACAAGGACTTGACCTATCTAGAAGAATCGGTGCATCATCTTATCTTGGGTTGAATCGGCAATGACTTAACTATTGGACTAGTTCAAGACGCCTAGCCCACAAACTTGTCTACCTACCACCAATGGGCCATGCCAATGCTTATCCCACCCAAACCTGCTGTCCAACCTTGCCTATTATTAGCATTGTTTCCAATGTCTCCAGATATGCATTAATCAAACTAGATCATTTTTATCTATCCATTCACCTTAGGCTTAGACCGAATTACTGAATTAGGCATTGAGGGCTTTAAGTTGGAACCATCCTGCCCTACTCGGACCCAGCTCTTGCGGTGCAGGTTCGAACCTCACCTGCACCCTTAGCCCGTCTCATCTCAATTCAGGAATCCTCGTCAGGTCACCTTACTCCAACCCATATCCACTCACCCATACTGAATTGAGCTGTGACAAATCTGGTTCGTTTTCATCAAATATGGATATTGATTTCAACATCTGGACAATATCCATCTTTGTGCCTGTGTCTGCTAAAAGAGAACAAATACGAATATGGTAACAACAACAATTGATTTGATTACACATCTCTATCTCAAACTATTAGTTATAACCCACTTTGCAATCCTGTTTTCCTCTCTTTCAGTAAGGATTCAGAGCTGGGGGCCTCCTAATCTGTCTGCAGCTCTAGGCACGGCGGCCTCCGTTTATAACATTGAAATTGGTGGTATATCGTTAATTCTGACACATAGTTCAAACCTATAGTAATGTTTTGCATTCTCATTGTTGAGTGCTAAATCATCTTACTCTCCCTGAGACCTTTGTGAGTTGTATGACTGGTCACTCTCATGTTCAGCTCTCGTCTCCTGGCATATAGCTGAGATATAGAGCACCAACTGCGCGGTCACAGAGCTTGCATCAAACTTTTTGAAACTCAAGCCTTCTGAGTTCAAATTAATGCTTTCTTGATGTTTTGAGCTCTTAAAAAAAAAAAATTGTTCTGAACAAATAGATATCCTTGTGCTGCATCTTCTTAGCTTGAGATCAGGGATCATTCTTAAGTGAAGCCCTTCAGTTTTCCAATTTTATTCGTGCTGATTAAAATAGCACTTTCTTCTCCACCTCGTGGTTTTCTATGATGAATGGAGCTTTCTTCTGACAGGTCTGTCGGCACTGGCGAGCCTGTTTTTGATATGAACTATGGACGTTTGAAAGCTTCAATAGACCGAGTTGAGGCCATTCTGACTCATGCCTCATGACTTGCCTATTGTTGCCGTGTTCTAGTACCGAGTATTCTTGTGCTGGAACAGAGGTAACATGAAGCTTTAGTCTGTGGATTGTTCATATATCAGACTGTGCTGATAACATAAGAGAAACATGTTTGAAATGTTATCGCGAAGCACTCTGATTCATGTAATGAAATAGTCCACCTATTTCTTAATGAACATCTTATCAGCAATC
The DNA here is from genome assembly GCA_038442645.1 of Agave tequilana. Classification (NCBI taxonomy): domain Eukaryota; kingdom Viridiplantae; phylum Streptophyta; class Magnoliopsida; order Asparagales; family Asparagaceae; genus Agave; species Agave tequilana. Next base: position 104,740 of record JAVJIF010005243.1, on the reverse strand, counting down.
AGTTGATGGAAAGTGGTTGAGTGAGTGGTGTTTTCAGTATCTCCTTACTTCTCCAATTATCATCTTTTGTAACCATGGGTTATTTCTGTTGTCAGTAGTCTGTAAGTGAGTCTTTAATTGCTTTCGGCAGTTCACCCTCCCTTGTGCAGTGAAAATTCCTCTAGGTTCTGGTTGAGATCACAAAGCTCAACAAAGCAAACAACTCGCAGTACGATTTGCATCTGTGTTTGCAATCAACAGACACAAAATGTTGCCTCGCTTTAGTGATATCATTCTGTGGTGAAATTCCTGCAGATTTGCTTTCTGAGACAATAGCATGTGATTCAAATGGAAAGTTTGATATATGAATATACTAAATGAAAAAAGGTGGGATTGATTTGTCATTTGGACAGAAATAAGCAGTACTTTAGTATTTTGATTAAAACTTAAAAGACTAATTTGTTTGTCATTAGTCTTTTGGTTGCAGGCTTACATGTAAATTTGTCCTGTAAATATGAAATTTCATTGTTTTCCTTTTGTTGCATACATATTCTTTATGTACTGATTAAAAAGGTTAGCTCCTGTTGGGACACAATTTCTCATATTTATGCTGGCCTAGTTAAAGATTGAATCCAATCACAAACAAAATTTATTATAAATTGGACGCATTATATCAATAAAGTAATGAATATGATGAGAAGTCGGGTCCCAAATTTGGAATGTAGTTTGGGGCTCAAATTTTACTGTAGAAGCCCAGGGTCAGATCCCAAGAAAAATTTTGCTGAATCAAGCACCAAGAAACATTGAGCACAAAATACAACTGAAAACGAAAAGATCCTCTCGAATTGTAGAGCTTCATTGTACACGCAGATGCAAAAGAGATATAGATACAAAAGTACATCTCAACAGGACGAAAAGATGAGGTTTTTCCCTGTACAAATGACAATAAGAGGCACAAATCACAATGGACACCTGATGATTCCGAAATATGAAAACCATATGTGAAGGGAGAATTGCGCAGATTTAGCAACTCCACCGATGAATAAAAAAGAAGCACACAGAGTAGCAAATAAAGAATCTATTTCATTATTATGAACCAAGTTATTAACTATTTCGAACAAATCCCGAAATTCTAAACTACCAGTTATCCAATAAAGTCCTAAATTCCTAATAATAAACCAAAATCTCCTATACGATTGGTTACAAAAGCCTTTTGACAAGCACTTGCTGGTATTTTGACAAGCACTTGCTGCAATCGGTCGTGTGAACAAAAACCTATCGGTAAATGAAAAGCTGTGTGCATTGTAGCTAAATGTACCGAGATCAAGTCAGAGAGAGAGAGAGAGAGAGAGGAGAGAGAGAGAGAGAGAGATTTTGCCCTAGAGAGAGAGAGAGAGAGAGAGAGAGAGAGAGAGAGAGAGATTTTGCCCTAATTTGATCTGAAAATACTCTGGGCAGGTTTCAGGCGGAATGGACGGGCTCTGGGTTATGCACACAGTTGACCCGAAAATATTTCAGGTCAATTGGGCATTGCCCAACTGGGCAGTTGAATCATCTGAGCAGGACTCGTGTCCGAATCTTTCGAGCCAGCCTGATCGGGCCAAGGACTAGCCCCACCCTCATCCCTACGAAGAGCCATTCCCCTGTACAAATGAAAAGACAAGGTTAGCACTCACAAGAGACACCTGATGAATCCGAAATATGAAAAACCATGTGCATTGTAGCTAAAATGCTGCTGAAAGTAAAGGTTATACTCGATCACGAGCCTGTTGGACATTTGTTTTTCAAATGGACTCGACCCAATCTCCTGCCAGAAGCGATCTACTCCCAATGAGACTGGGAGAGCTCTCATCTCTGCCCATCATCGCAAACTCTTGGCCTCTAACAGAATGCAATTGATCACGTTTGCACACAGATTATAGAGTACCTAAATAAGAAAAAATAGTGCTAAAAGTTTAGTTTGTGATAAATATCTTCTTTCCTGATGACGCCTAATTTCACGCAAATATGTTCGACGTAATGACTTTTCCATCCAAGTAGTACTAAAACAAATGCAACAAAGTGTAACATGAAGAAAGAAAGTAGAATTAATCCAAGAACTCTGAGAATGAGAAGGTTTCAAGAACTCAAGGGAAGAACACAGGAGGGAGGAAGAATGCACGGTGAGAGTGAGTGTAAAATTATGAAGGAATGCACGGTTGCTTCTCTTTATCGGATGTATGGTGTTGAGATAGATGGCTCAAGTGTAATAATGATGCTCGTTTTATAGAGTGGTTAGGGGGACAAACGGGCCGAGCCCGCCCCGCCCTCCCAAAACAGACGGTTCGGATCCCATTTCGGGATCTCGGGTCTGACCCACGACCCAGGATGGGGTCGTGCCAGGCATAGGTTGGGCCAGATTTTTAAAAAAAATTCAAAACTTTTAAAAATTCTTTAAAATTTTAAAAATTCCTAAGTAAAAATTATAAAAGTTGATGCTTTATAATAAGTTTTAAAAATAAAAATTTAACAAATTGTTACGAATTGTGACAAATATAATTTTTCTTATTAATGATCAAAAAAATGGATAAATAGATACAAATACATTTGAAGTATAAATTAAAAAACTTTGAAATTTACCATCATAAATAAAAAATTATAAGTCTTCAAACATTTTATCATTCATAACTAAAAAAATTACAAGTCTTCAAAATCATCATTCATCTTTTCGGGAGTTTTCGATGAAATCGTCAATTGTTTTATTTTTGGCTTCTCTTTTTCATCAAGCCAATTCTTACCGTATATGGTCATCTCGATTACTTCTGACGCCAGACAGTTTCTCGTATCCTGCAGCACTCTATCACCTGTATTGAAAGTAGACTCCGATACTACTGTAAATGACGGAGAAATTAGTAGATCATGTGTCATGATGAAAAGCACATGATTAGCTGATGCATGTGATTTTCACCATGCTAAAATATCAAAATTATCAAATTCTGAGCCTGAATCGATCTCAGGAGCTGCGGCACGTTGAATATAATAATGGAGCTCATTTAATGTGTCAGAGGTTCTAGATTATTTTGATGTTGATAAAAAAAAACTGAAAATAATGAACTTCTATTTTTAGATGAAGAAGAAGTTTGAAATGACAAGTAGATTATTTATTTTCCTAGAAAGTTTCATAATAATCATGCAACTGATTTATAGAAGCATTAATATATGCCCACATTATAGCAACACTATCATATATTCTATTCTTTCAATAAAATTTTCAAGTAAAAATTTACACTCATGAAATTTAATGCGATGATCCATAAATTGCAGCATAATAAAAAATATAAGGAAACTCTTTGAAGTATTTATTAAATTTTTTCTATAGGAGCAATAATATTTCAAAGAAAATCATTATGTCTGCATGTAGAAAATACCTCTGTAATTTTAGTTAACTCATAAAATATTAAACTGGTCATGAGATAATAAATACCAAAAATATTTTTGTTACTCTTTCTAATCTTTTCAAAGTTTCACAAATAACTTTACAAAATTTTCATTCCTCCTCGGAAATAAAATAGTCAAGTAATTCTACGAAAATAAATATATCTTTTGACTACTGATAAGGGATCACTTTACTGAATATATTGAGTTCCAAGTTTGCTTAACATTCTGAGGTAATTTTTTAGGAGGTAGGCCTAAACTGGAACAAATCTGTTTGAAATTTTATCTTCTTGGGCCACTACTTTTAATAAATATAATAGTTTCTCTTTTTCTTTAATATAATCATTAATTTATTTTAAACCATCTTGTACATACAAGTTAATAATGAGCCAAAAACATCGAATATGAAAAATTTTGTCATTCAAAACAAGTTTAAATAGTTTTTCAAAATTTCAACTGCATAGTATTTTCGCTAGCATTATCAAAAGAAATAGCAAAAAAATTGGAATCAATTCTATATTCTTTAACATTCATTATAATTTTACTTAAATTTAAAGCATTGTAAGAATGGGAAAATGTTTAAAACTGATAATTTTTTTTTTGTTTAAAATCCAATCAGAATCAATATAATAAGTAGTAATAACTATATAATGATTACTATTAAGAGCTTCCTAACAATCAGAAGTAAGTACAATTTTATGTAGCAAAGAAGACAAAATTGCAATTAACATTTATTTTTATTATTCAACAATCTTAAACATTTTTGTTCTTATAGTATTCCTACTGACCGGCTCATAATCTAGATTATGAGTTATTCTAATATATTTTATAAATGCATCGTCTTCAGTCATATTAAAAGGATGTTCAAAGCGAATAAGATATTTAACTAAATTAGTCTTACATGTAGCACAATTATAAGTAAAAGCGCCTAATGTGCCACCTAAAGTGTCGTGGTTGGTATTCAGGGTGTTTACTGTTAACATATCTGCTTAGTGGGCCGGTTCCAGCATTTTTGAAAAGCATGTTAAAAATCTAGGCACAACTTACATTGAACCCTTATAGTTCCATCAACAGTATTTTATTAAAATATTTTCAAATTTCAGATTTAAGATTTGTAGTGGTAGTTGATACTTCGAGAGAACTAGCAGGTATATAAGTAGTAGTGGTAGGTTCATAAGAAACATTAAAATCTGAAGATTGTGTGAATGAAATTTGTGGAGTGTCAGCTAAAACGAATTAAGAATTAGCCACTCTTCATTACTCAATCTAAAACTACGATTAATTCTAAAATCTGAAACTTGACTAGGGCTGCTGATGAAGAATGTGTATCCATTACTTCTAATTTGAAAAGAATATAATTACCTCATAAATACAATTCCACACACACACACACACACACACACACAGAGCTTACAGAGCTTGAGAACTTGAGAATTAGTGGAGCTGGTAGAGCTTGAGAAGTTGAGATAGAAACCTTGAGAACTTAAGAGAAAGCTTGAGAGCTTGTAGCTTTGTAGACTTGTAGTTGAGAGCTTAAGAGATTTTGTAGAGAGTAGAAATTTGTAAATTTTTTTTTTTTTGATAAGTTTGGAGTTTTTTGTTGTGATGAAATGGAGTGGGAAAGAGAGAATTTATAGAGGGAAAGAGGGGACTGTTTGAAATTTCTTTTGCAAAAATTCAACTCAAAGTAGATTCTACCTTTTGGGGGTTGTTTGCAAAAAAAAATTTACAATAGCCTCCCAAACGGCTATGTTTGCGGAGTTTTCCTCAAAAAAAAAAAAATGCAAAGCCCACCCTAACGGCTTGGGAAGGCCGGGGAGGCCAAAAAAACTGTTGGGCCTGCCTCTCGGGCCGGCTCGGGCGGGCCATGGCCGTCATATGCAAACTCGAGTCTGGCTCGTGGGAGAGCCAGACCCGGTCCGGGTCTGACCCGGTTACAAGGGGGCCGGATCGGGTCGGCCCCGTGTCAAAGCGGATGATGCCTCTGTGAGTTGCCGGGCTGGCCTTGGGTTAATTTTTAAAAAAAAGTTGAAGCTTATTGGAGCTTGTTGAGCTCGTGAGTACTGATAATAATTTCAAGTATACTTGGAGCTGAAGCTTGATTCTCTGCGAGATTCTTTAATCTTTACTGATTGTACAATTGATTTTGTTTACGTAAGAAAAGTAACTCAAGGTTCGCTAACGCAAGAAAAAGTAATTATTGGAGCTTGCTCAGCTCATGAATATTAATACTAATTTCAAGTATGTTTGGAACTGAAACTTGACGTTTTTGTCAGATTCTTTGATCTTCAATGATTGTACTATTGATTTTGTTGACGCTTGAAAAATAACTATGCATTGACGCAAGAACAATAGTCATCGGAGCTTGTTGAGCTCGGGAACACTCACAATAATTTTCAAGCACATTTGGAATTGAAACTTGATTCTTTATGAGATTCTTTGATCTGCAACGATTGTACTATTGATTTTGTTGATTAAGAGATGTTGGGTAAATGCGAGAAACTTGTGGGCTTATTCGGTCAATAATTTTTCACGCGTAGTGAACCCCATAAAGCTCTTCTTTTCTCGTATTTTTCTATTTCTTCTTGACAGAAACCTTTGTGAGAAAATATAATGGGTCACGTCAGATTTTATGTGATCCTCCTGCAGTCATAATTTTTTCAACCTTAGTGCAAACGAACGCTCCCATATAAAAACGCTGAGCTGACAGATTGTGATCAAGTTTCGAATGTGATATTCTTTCAAACAAACATGCCCCTAAAGAAAAGTAACTCAAGGCTTTTCGTGCAATTTGTGAGATAAATAAAATAACAGTAATAATTAACCGCATCACATGACTTCATTCAAATAAAAAATTCTGCTTGTCTAAGTTAAAGTAATTTTTGAGATAGTGAAAGGGAAAAGAACACCGTATGTGCAAGTTTTAAAGACTTTTAACTCTCAATGGAAAACTACGGAAAATCATCAGAAAACCATTTGGTATTTTTTTTTTACAGTTTAGAACATCTAGATACGTTGGATATTTCTTTCGTTACAACCTGTTAGCAGTTCAACTCAACATTCTACCATTTGCAACAGCTCAAATATGCTGCACATTACAAACTCTCGACAAGCTCTCTAGTTTATGTTCAATGCTCCCAATTGCTTGTGGGAAAAACAAAAGAAGTCAGAACCCATAAAATCTTTCCTTTTTGGAGAATTCAGAGCCTAATTTCAGTTGACCTAAAACAATAAAGAAATGTACTGTCAATGACAAATCCATGCCAGCTCTCACTGACCAATTCAAGCAACCCATTCACCCCTCTCATCTAAAAATAGTCTGAAATGAATTGTAGTGCCTACAACAATCTGCATTTTACCAAAATTACGTATGTTCCCTGTGATAGTAACAAAAATCGAACAAAATTTAGCTGGCACCAACAGCCCTTTCCCCTTATAAATTCCCATATGCGTACGTCTATCCTCAATCTGCCTTTCACCTTGCAGACAATTTCATAGGCGCAGACGCAGACACAGGCACATACTCGTTCTCATGGCTTACAATCATAACAGGGCCATCGCAGCGGTTCTCATGCTGATGTTCATGAGTTTGGCCAGCACAGTGGACGCAGGGAAGACTGAGCCCGCGCATCCGCCATCGGGCTATGCGTGCATAAGAGATAGGTGCATGAGAATATCACCGGAGATGAACAACAGGAAGCTGAAGGCCGAGTATATATACAACGAAGACAGGTGGAAGATAGTATTTGATCGATAATATTGGGCCTAGTCGTTTTGCGAGAAAAGAGTGAGGTTTAAATTATGAGAGATCCCGAGTTCAAGTTCGAGTCATGGTCTTTGTTACACGAGAGCGAGAGAGAGAGAGAGAGAGAGAGAGAGAGGAGAGAGAGAGAGAGAGAGACCAGGAGAGTCCGAACTGATGTAAATTGTTGTTGCAGCTGAGTGATCTTTCTGTTTGTGTCTTGCCATCTGTTTTCTGTGTTTTGTAGCTTGTAAACTCTAAAGCATGCCAATAATTATTTCTGGCTTAAACTGTAACAATTGAACATTTCAAAAGATAAAAACTGTAATAATTGGTAGGATTTTTTTTAGGTACATACCCCTCAAATCTTTCATATATAGAAATTTAGCCCTCAAATCATATAAATTGCTAATATACCCCGTAAATCATCCCAACCAACTTAAGTTACCCTTCTTTGTTAGTTAAGGAGGATCAAAATGAAATACTCCCTCTTTTGCTTTTAAGTCCTATTGAATTTTTCTAGTTCTCCAACATTACGCCCCTTTGTCTTTTTACTCTCTCTCATCTCTTTTCTTCTCTCTTCTTCAGTTTTCGTGCTGCTACTTGCTCGGCAGACCCAACAAATCATCCACCAAAACCATATTAATCCCTTTCCCCTCTCATCTCAACGGCTAGACGTGGAGATGGTCTTCGTATATAAAAATTTGAGCAACTCCACCTAGAAAACTAGTCTTTTGAGATAGTACCTCAAGTCCTTCAATTGGTTCTTTGTTGAGATGGTTGGAGCTCAGGTTAAGGACTTTGAAGGAGGAAAGGCGATCTAACTTTACATGCAGAGGGCACCAAATCCCAAAATAAATGAAAGAGAATGTGTACTTGTGAGGCTCCGAACCCTTGAAAGTGTAGTGAAGAGAGAGTCCATAAAAAAAGCAGAGAAACGGTATTAGTTGTTGCCATTGATGTGAAGCTCAGTGATTCAGATGCCGAAACAAGAGATGAAGAGTGAAGCAAAGATGGGGAGATAGCAGAAATTGGTGGCATTTTTCAATACAAGGAGAGCGGGACGATATATGAAAAAAAAAAAAAAAGAGGAGAAGAAAAAGAAAAAGAAAAAGAAGAAAAAGAAAGGAAGAGGAGCAGCAAAAATATAAAAAAAGTAGCAGCAAAAAGTAAAGAACAGGACAAAAAGAAAGAAGGTAACGTGAGACTCGTGTACTGCCAAGGCTGTATTGGTAATCTTCTTCTCAATCATTCAAAATCTAATGGTAACTAACAGTAGGGGCAACTTAATTAGTTTGAGATGACTTGAGGGCATACCAACAATATCAATGATTTGAAGGTAAAATCTAAATATAGAAGATTTGGGGGATACATATCTAAAAATTCCTAATTAATAAACTAAGTGCCTTACAGAGCCATACATACAGTAATTCTGTAGTTGTTAGCTCTAGAACTCTACATTGCTTGTGGGAGCGTTGATCAGGGCAAAGAGACAATAGTGAATATCTCCATATCACATGTGTGATATAAGGCAAACTTAAGAATAATAATACTAAAATTTTTGGGAGGGCCAAGAAATTGTTTGTTTACTCGTAAAGATCTCGAAATCTCCAAAGTGATTCCTCTCCAGTAGAGTTGCTAATAGAATCAAGGTGGCCGACATGAAATTTTTGTGTGCATAGATAATAAACAATGCTATGCGCTCCTGAAGAGAAATTGCCAGCGAAATGTGTTCAAGGGACTTTAGTAATTCTCTTACATTGATCGTGCATGGAAAGTGTCACGTAGGACCTAAAATGGGCCTGAAAACACATAAAAAGTGGAGATGGGTCATGTTAGGGTTGTGTCTCACATCCAGTTCATAAATCTAGGTTGTTTTTGTGCTAGATTGGCTTAGTGATGGATGCAGTCAGATTAGACTATGGCTCATTGGACCTGATCATTTAGTGGTGTGAGTTATCATTAGGTGACTAACACTGTTAGGCTTGCTATAAAAGTAAATGAAATTTGATTTTGATGTATCTGACTTGTTATACTTGTAGTATTAGGCTTGTTATAAAAGTAAATTCCATGTGAAAATCAAACAAATGAATTAAAATACTTTGTACTCAACTTTCATGTAAATAAACACTTGAAGTTGATCAGTGAAGTATTTGAAAACTCTTTAGGTATTTCATAGTCGTGAAAGACACTTTAGGTACTTCTTACTCTTTTGGCAATCAAACGACCCTGATTGTAGTTAAAATCATAGTTACCAAACACCTTATGTAGGGGTGGGACACCGGTGTTCCAAGAAAGCCAATTTCCCGCATTGACACATTTCTGACACTTTTCGGACACCGTATTTATATCATTAGAATATTTTTTAACACTTTCATGAAACTTGCTCGACTATGATTGAAAAGTCGTATCGCTACTTTTAATTGTTTTAGAAACTTAAGAAATGGTATGTAGACAAAGAGTACTTAGACACTAGTTATAATAAGTAGGGGAAAAAGTATTTAAGAGCAAATTATACATAAGAAAATCTCTTTTCTGTTTTGGAACAAGAAGATGGAGAAAACACTCCAGTATAATAATTTATTACCCAAACACCTCCTCGTTCAACAAATTAATGTGAAAATCGAACCTAGACTGTTAGGAGCTAGGGCTAATATCAGTGGGCTACTAACCTTCTTTCCCCATAAATAAGAAGATTTCTAAAAGAATTTCCAACTGATAAACTATAGTAGATGTCATTACAAAAGAATTGTTGAATGAAGAAAATGTATTAAGCACATATGCATATAATAGAAAGAATTCTTTTCTTGCTGGCTAACCAAACTGGAAGCTTGTTGGGGTTGTGTTCCGTCTCCGGTTTATGCATCCAGGTGACTTTGTGTCGGTCGCAGTCGAGTTAGATCGTGGGAGTCCGCACTGGGCTCAGATCATTGGACCAGATCATTTAGTGATTAGGTGATGAAGGTAGGCTTGTTAAACACTATATAAGAACCACTTGAGGTATAAGAGGTGAATAGATTGCCACCCTCTCATTGTGTGAGAATGAGATAGGGACGTGAAAGAGTGCTATGAGAGGAGGAGAGAAGTTAGAAAGATGAGAGTTCTCTCTTATAAGTCTTGTGATCATCTCTTATAGTGAACCTCTCTCTCTTGCGTCAGTGTACCGTGGAGTAAGTCGGAGCTGGTCGAGTAGCTTTTTGGAGATGGAACACAACAAATAGCCCCCAGTTGAGATAAGAATCTTATCATTTTCTTCTTGATTAATTGCTGCTTAAGGTTATTAATTTCCTTTTTGAAGACTAGAAACTCGGCTGCAGCTATCTTTGTTTATTTTGTTTTAATTTTTTAAAAATCACTGCATATCAGGATTCAACTGGAGATCACTGAAGAGCAAACTCAAGACCCGACCAGGGAGAAAGGGCTCGAAATGGTGACTTGTAGGTGAGGGAGGCTCTTAACGAATTCAAGGCCACTCGGACACATTAAAAGATTATTTTTCGTAATTTTGTTTTTTTGTTCCTGTTTGAGGTCCCATTTTTTCTCTAAAAAGAAAATAAATAACAATTACTTAAGTTTTTTTTTTCTTTCTATATTTTCAAGTTACGTGAATGTTTCTCTCTTGCATAATGCATGTTCTGGCAATTTCTTATAAATAATTCTAAATTAAATTGAGAGCGTGTTGTAGTTTTGATCTTGACATGCATAAAATTGAGAAAAATCAAACATACATGCATGTACACATATACATGTTTACTTATACATGTTTCTCATGTTTTTTTTTTTGAACTAAAGATTCTATATTCGTTTCACTTGTCCCTCTTTCGTGCCCTGTCCCAATATCTATGCAAAACAGTACCAAAATAAATGCAAATCTTAGAAAATTTACATTTCCATCTAGCATCTTTCACATAGCTTACATAGGCATCAAGGACGCGTTTTATATCTTAAACAAATTATACTCGGCCAAAATCTTAATGTCGTTTAAATAAGTGAACAACATGAAAGTGTCCCTCGAAGTTGGCCCGCTGATCAAATCCTGAGTTTTGTTCCCCAGATACCACCGATTCAAATTCTTTCGGGTGATCATTTATAATGGGTGTGTGTAGACTTAGAAGTTACTCTCCAACGTGTTCTAAAAAATTAGCGGCAAGAAAAGTGAAACAGGGCTCATCTAACCCCACCTTTCGCTGAAAAAATACCCTGAAAATAGTAAACAACCCAAGTCCATCCATTTCTTTAGTAAAAGACTCATTTTGACAAATCCTTCTTACTCCTCCCCTTCCCTCTCGGTTCGCTTTCAAAAAACTGTTGGAACCAATCAAAAACTGAAAAAGAAAATAAAAACCGTTAACATTTTGATTTCAAGTCTTGTGAGACCTCAAAAAGGCCTCACATTTGACCAATATATAGGCAAACAAACAACCTGAACCCCAAAATTTCTCCAACTTTTCTCCATTCCCTCCTCTCTCTCTCTCGTTCCTCACCTCTCCTCTCCTACTGGCTTGAATCGCAGACAGAAAACATTCATCACCACCGAGGCAGCAACCCCCGGCCACCATGACAAGCAAGTTTCAGAAGATGGTCGGCGCCGTCAAGGACCAGACCAGCATCAGCCTTGCTGTCCTCGCCCTCCGCGGCACCTCAACCACCCTCGAGGTCGCTGTCCTCAAGGCCACCTCCCATGACGAGGTACCCGTCAACGACCGCTATGCCACCGAGGTCCTCCTCCTCGCCTCCTCCTCCCCGTCCTCCGCTGCCGCCGCCGCCGCCTCCCTCCGCCGCCGCATCACCCGCACCTCCAACTGGGTCGTCGCCCTGAAAACCCTCACCGTCATCTACGCCACCATCCTCGACGCCGGTCCCGATTTCCGCCGCGAGGCCACCCTGCACCGCCTCCTCGACCTCTCCTCCTTCCGGTCGTCCCCCTGGGACTTCACTGCCTTCGTCCGGACCTACGCGCTCTACCTCGACGCCCGGCTCCAGTCCTCCCTCCAGGGCTACATTTCCCTCCGCCGCCGCCGCAGCCCCCCGACTGACGTGAAGCCGGCGATCCTTCTGGACCGGATCCAGCACTGGCAGCGGCTCCTCGAGCGGGCCGTCGGGACCAGGCCCACGGGGCCGGCAAAGACGAACCGGCTCGTGCGCATCTCGCTCTGCTCCGTCATCCGAGAGAGCTTCGACTTGTACCATGATGTTGCAGACGGGATATCCCGTCTCCTCGACAACTTCTTCCAGCTCCCCTATCCAGCGTGCGTCACCGCCGTCGAGGCCTGCAGAAAGACAGCAAGACTGTTCGAGGATCTCGAACAACTCTATGAGCTCTGCAAGGAGATCGGGATCGGCCGGGCATCGGAGTATCCAACGGTTCAAAAGGTCCCAAGAAAACTACTCGACAGGCTCAACGAATTCCTCAGGGAGCGTCAGGATTCCGCCAGTGCCGAGGCGATTTCGGTCAGGGCGAACAAGAGCCCTCGGAAACTGCTTCTTGGGCCGCCGCCGGCCGAGTCCGTGGTGGACTACACGGTTGTCAAGAGAAGGCGGGGGCGGGGTGCCAGTTTGGATGAAGGGCAGAGGATGCTCGAAACGGAGAGTCTGTCGCCGAACCCGCTCATTCGCCGGACTGCCACGGCGAAATCATTCAATGATGGCAAAAAACCCGTTCTCGCGATTCGCGCAGCGAGTGCGAGAGTGGAGGAGGAAGGGGAACAGAAGAACTCGTTCGAGAAATCGGCATGGATACAGAATAAGCTGGACGAGAGTGAGAGGAAGCAGCTGGTGAAGGAGCAGCAGCTCTGGCTGCAGCATCAGAACAGGATCATGGAGAGGAACCTAGCGTTTCTGTAATAATTTGCATTCTTAGGAGCTAGACAAAAAGACAGACAACAATACAAATTTTCCACAGATGGAATTAAATTTCTTTTGAGACTGTAAATAAATATTGGTGATTGATGTGGGAAAAAAAAAAGCAATAGAATTTATTTGTCCAGCTTTCATTTGAATCTCTTCAACAGTTATACTTCATTCCATTCCTCAAAAACGAAAATGAGAAGAAGAAAACGAAACAGAATTTGAACCTCATTCTGATCCCTCTCTCCCCAATTCAATACAGGCAGTGATAGTACTAAAACCCTAGCAAAGGACTTGCCCCCTCTACGCAGGGCAGAGAACCGCATCTCTCCAGCAGCCACTCATCTATGCACTCTCTATGGTACAAATGGCCGCACCTCGGCAAAACCCTAACCTCCTCCTCCCTAGCAAAACACCCCTAAACATATCGGGCAGCCTTTGCCCGTCAACAGACTACTGTGCGGATAAAGGCAGACAGGGATCTCTCGCAGCAGCAGTGCTCCATGCAAGGGTTTCGAGTTGATCTGAGATGACGTGCCAGTGCTGCTCCATGCAAGGGTTTCGAGTTGATCTGAGATGTCGTGCCAATGTGCTGCCGTGCTTGCCCGGCACTGTTGTTTATGATAGCTCGGCATATAGCAATCATTGGCAATCTTGAGGCAAACAATGGTGACAAGGACAAGGACAGCGGCGATTTCGAACTTGGAGTGCAGGATGAGGTTTAGCTGTGAGCATGGTAGTGGTGGTGAGGAGATGAAGTCCTTCTCACTAGCCCCGACGGCGGTTCTAGGTTCCAGAGTCTGGAGAAACCGGAACCGGACCGGCGGTGGCTGGTCCCAGAACCGGTAAACATGAAAAATATACTCTTCACTAAATATTTGCCAAATCTTGAGTGGTATAGTTGATCATCGCTCTAATCTCACTCATTAGAGGTCAATCCGGTTCCGGCTCCGGTTTCCCAACGCGGTTCCGGTTCGAACCGAACCGTGATCGGGTCTACTTCTCATCCATTGAAAGAGAGAATTAGGATTAGGGTTACTCGGCTACAAATATCATACTAGCTAATAGGGAAGGTTAGTAACAACTTCGAGTTTTGCTGACGTGACATGAGAGTTTCTGAGTTTGGTAGGATCCCTTGCATTTAGTTAAGTTTGTTATAGTAGATGGTAGTTGATATATGACAATCAGATGAATCAGTTCTTATTTACAGCCGTCTATTATTATATTATTATATAGATGGTCATAATTATTCAAAATGAAAGATAATAGTCTCTGCTTTTGGCAGCATCAATAAAAGAACAAAAAAAAAAAATGAAAACAAACAGAAAAAATTGGACAAGGCTCATAATACACATCTGGTCACAAGAAATTCATCTAGGAAACTTAGAATATTAAAAGTGCAATTTTCTCATATATCAAAAACAAATAGATGACAATGACATCAGTAAAGGGCGAAAGTTTTCATTTCATTCATTGTTTTGGCCAAAATTCAGATAAACTACCATTCACTTTTCAGAACTATATACACAAGTGCCAAAATTGGAGATGTAACAATCTTACAGAAAACCTGGCAGCTCAATTTGGTCTAGAACCGGACCCTTTGATCCAACAATTTTAATGCTTGAATTCGAGTGGCCTTCCAGAAATACATTGGTAACCTGCAATGGAAACTGGATGTATCAGAGAATTAAAAAAAGCTATTCTAAATTCTATGAGAATAACAAGTAATTCTCAAAGAGAAAACACTCATTAAGCGCACACAACGAATATTTCAATAAAAGTGGGCTCTTTTTTCCAGGGAGAGTATCTTATAAGCTTAGGACAAAGCACTGCTGTTGAAGATGAACTTGAGAAACTTTCTATTAACCTATGAAACCAATTTTTAGGCTTGGAACGTAGGTCTCTCATGGTCTCACACAAGACTTGCATACCTGCGTGCATCCAAAAGTTTGAGAATCCGTAGGCTTGAGCAACTGTCAACAATTAATCCTAGAGCTTCATCAGACATGTTGCGACAAAATGAAAGATCCAGAATCCTTAAAGATGAAGAGCACCTGCGAGAAATAGCTATAGCAGTCTGTTGTGCAACCTGAAATGGTGGTAAGAATGATCAGCTGCCCTTGTAAGTAGGATTTTATCTGATACCAGATATGCAGATAACCTTATGAACATGTCATTGTGGAATGGGATCAGTTGTCCTTACAGAAGATGCAAGAGAAGACAAATATAACTCTTAAAAGCCGCAATATGTATTAAGTAATGAGTAGGGCATTTAACTGATACAAGATAAAAAGATGACACCCAAATAAATAAATAAAAGCCCTCCACATAACCAAAATTGATTTGTGCTCCGATGATAAACGGAACTAACCTGTTCAAAACCCTCCATATACGTGTTTCAGAAACTATTTAACCAAACAGGTCATATGCATTTCGTGGAGGAGATGACAATTAGAGGTATCGATATTGCCATAATCATCATCCACACTTACAGTTCAATATGGTTCAAGCTGCTAAGACATCACTAATGTAGGAAAGCTTCTCAACAGGCTTGACAAAGAATGTAATGCACAGTTGTAACCGAGTGTCATCCCTACTATAGTTGGCGCCAAATTCTTGGCCAATTTTTCTATAAGCAGGAGACAGCCTACCATGAAATGTAGGACTCCAGAAGACCAATTGGTAGAAAGATTTCATTGCTTGAACACCAGAGAGCAATACCAAACTTCTAGGTTAAGAGAAACATAAAGGAAAAAGTGGAATTGCCTTCCCCACTAAGCGCTACAAGGGATCAAAACAAGCTTCCTCAATAGAACTGCATGTTCCATAGCACAAATAAAAGGAAAAAAAAAAAAACAGTTCGTAAAGATCACAGAGGAATGATAGAATAGAAACTGATGTGAGTCCTCTAAGATACCATAAACTGTAGTTCTTCAAAATGACTATAACTTCCATGCAGAAGAAAAAAATCACTTAGAAATTATACTGTAACAATCATAAAAAAATCTGGTTTCAAGTAATAAGCCATCTGTTTTCCTGTCCTACTTGCAACTCTAACGTCAACCAAAAAGACCCAGACCCCTCTGAAGATTATTAAGTTTCATGCAACCAGATGCTTGCACACTTCTAATTTTTGTTAAAAAAAGGGGATCAGATCAAAGGGCTGAATGCTCATTTCAGGGATAAGAACAGATAAGGCACCACAAGTAGAGATTCAAATTCAAACACACTCTTTCCATATTTAGATTTGTTCCTCAACATAATATCAAATAATGCCACCTATTCCTACCAAAAGAGAATAGACCTTTTTCTTTTTCTGAAGGACAAGATATATGTTGTAAAAAACAATGTCATACAACAGAACATGAATAAATGGTCCATATTAAATCAATCAAGGACAACATAAAAACAGTAGAAGGTGATATGTCCATATCATAGCATACTGCAACAATAACTTATAATAAGGCACACATTGTTACATCCAAAGTAGCCTGAAGAAAAACAAATATTCAGTAAATTCAGTTTCCTCTCCCTAAAAATCACACCTGTTTCTCTGGAGCTTCGAGAGTTCGTATTTTATCCACTTAATTCAGTATTAATAAATCTATTTTAAATTTATGAATTATGGATTGGAACTACAATCAGAAACAAATACATGCATGCGAATTTGTCAGCAACAGTGTTATTTTATTAGATCATATTATAATTGTTTAGAAGTGCCAATCATTTGAACTTCCATGATCTGTCTTGCGCTATAATCCATAAACATAAACATAGAACATACTCTAGTATGAATTCCAAAGCATTTATAAAGAAATGTCAAATGCCTTTCTCTACTTGTGCATGCCAGTATTGCACTGGTTTGGCAGATTTGAACTTTACTTCACCAACTTCCTCACAATACAATGAATCACGCCCTTAATCCTCAGTAAACAGTTTAACTCAGTCCATGAGGAGATCATAACCCATGGTTAATATTCACATGGTTAGCACCTTGCAAAACCCCAGATCTTTTATGTAAAGTTGGTGATATCCTTGTATCATACCAAAGAATATTTGCATACTTTCCTCTGCTAAAGGATCATGACTTAATATCTAACAACCAATATCACAGAAGACAGAATAAAAAAGAACACTCAAGAAATGAAATAAGCTTTAGTAACTTTGTATTATGTACTAGCAAATGCTGATAGTGCTGAAGGGCGAAAGGTCCTTCACAATGAATGCACATGAAGATTTCAGGAAAAGCCAGAGAACATACACGGTACTCTTAAGAACTGAAGAAAGCTATATGCATATTTAACTATTGAATAATGTCTATGCTCAAAGGGGGGGAAAATATTGAATAATATTGTAGGTAAATTGGATACCTTTTGAACATTGTTGAGTGAAAGTTCATTCAATGACCCTCCAGCTGCTTCCACAAATGCTGCAACAGCTTCATCACTGACAAAATAACAGCAAGGATTAGCTTGCAAGGCATCCAATTGATATGTGGACAGTAAAGTAACATAAGACACTTTCATTCAAATTGCTGTCATGTTACAGAGATCAATTTTAAAACTCAGTGAGTAATGGCTCTGTGGATAAATAATTGAACATCATCATCATCTTATTTAATGAAGATTATAGTGACACAAGAATTGTCAGGAGTTTGAATTTGTTGTGCAAGATTAAAGTCTTTGCTGAAACACAGGAAAAATGCTGCAGAAATGATGACTCAAACTAGTCAAATATGGTTTGTGCACAAATATACCAAGTAAAAAGGGTTTTTTTTTTTTTTATTTTAAAGAACCAGTTAGAGCTTACCTCTTCTCATGCCCAGATGCAAGGATCCAAGAAGAGAATCTCATAACACTATTGAGTGAGCCTACAGAAATGATTCATGTGTATCACACAATGCGCACAAACTCTATCTTAGTGCCTCACTGCCTCTAAAACAGAAGTGCATGAAATGTAACTTTTCCTTTATTAAGTTACTGCAGATGGAATACTACTTTTCCTTTTGTTAAGCATAAAAAAACAGGGAGTAGCTTAGACACTAAGTGAAGAAATTAAAAGCCAAAATATATATTGATTTCCCACCTTTTTTTTCTTTTTCAGAAGATTTTGGTACCATCAAAATATAAAATATCAATATATGCAAGGATGGTAGGGAGGGAGATAGCCGATGCTGCTCATTCCCCCAAACATGATGCTATACAGTCAATAAGAGCTAAACAGGAAAGAAACTAGTTCATAGAAACAAATGATATGGAATTGTTTCTGCCAAATATTGCTGCAAAATGTTCAACCCTCATTAGCATTCTGCATAAGGTTCCTTGGTAGTTCCTATTGTTAGTATAAGCACAAAACCAAATCAGAGAATAAGGTTCTGAAGCACACCTAAATGCATTACGGCCAAGCTTGAGTTTCTGAATTGATCTACAGCCATTAGCTAGGTGCGCTATTGCAGAATCCTTCAGCCGGTTCAAGTTCCAAATATCGAGAGAACATAGCTGAGGACAACTTTCCCCAATAACTTTCATGGAAGCCGCAGTCAGTTTACTGCATCCAAAGTTAAGAAACTTACAGTCATTTTCTGAAAGCTTGAAGGCTAATCTAATTATACAACAAGAATTCTCCAGATTTAATAATGTACATGAAAACTACCAATCATGCAAAGGATAAAGCAAATGTACTAGCAGAACCAAGGTAAATAAATTCTGATGCGTCCAAAAAACATCTAAGGGAAACACTACAGTTTACTTGTTTTTGGTTCACATACACTAAAATAAGTAGGAACTCACCGGCAACCAGAAAAGACAAGCCCCTTCAAAGTTGAGCCACAGACAGCAACCATTTTCTTCACAAATTTGTTGCTGACAGTCTCAATTCCAGCTACTGATAAAATTTCTAAATTCTTAATCCTCATAAGCGCAGGAAGAATCAACATTGCATCCACATCTTGGCATTCATCAATATAAAGTTCTCTCAATACTGATTCCAGACTACTAGCTAAATCAATGATCCCAGACGAAGTGACAAGGGAACACTGACTCAAATTGACAGAACTTAGCATAGGTGCTGAAGCAACAATTGCATTTAGCCCGTCATCTGAAAGACGGTAATTACCCCTCAGAGAAATCTTAGTCAATAAAGGCAAATTATTCGGTGCCCTCGCCAAGATACCCCGCAATACATAATCAGGCAAACACCGCCCAGAGATATCAAGCTCTACTACCTGAGTTCAACACCCAGAAAGCATATCAGCTTGTATGGTCCATCAGACTTGTTAAAAAGAAGATGCAAAAGAAGTTTGTTCAAACTCTAGAAAAAGACTAGAATTCATCCAATATGTACCAACTCCAATAAGTCGGATGAATTAATAATATAAAACTGATCAGTTGCCGAGTTAAATGAATCATCAAAAAACTAATGTACACAAGAAGCACAACTCCAATGAAGCTGTAATAATAAAGAAATAAATAGCAAGTAACTTGCTCATTAGCTTCAAGATCAACAACTCGATAACAATTTAAAGAAGATACCATCTTAACAGATTATGAAAGAAACATGATGAGCATGAGAGTATGATACCTTCAAATTTTCAGTATTACATCCCTCAAAAGCATCCTCAAACGTCCCTTCTGACGCCCACGAACAATCAGTCAAATGTATCTCCGTGGGAGACCCCCTTACAAGATGACCAAGCATACCAGAACCCATTTTCCTTGACCGGCACAAATGTGATACGATTTGGTGCTTGAGCACATCAGGTACACCATCAAGAGACTCAATCTCTTCAGCATTCTCACAAAGAATTTTCATAGACAAATCATGCAATGAAGGAGCTGACTTCCCCAAAGGCTTAAACCGTGGAACCTTTGAAGGACTCCACTGAATTTTAATCCCATTATCATCATTTTTCTTGGAAGAAGAATTTAACTCCCGGGTCATCAGTTTCTGCTCTCGATCCCTAATAATCTTCATGGCTGTTGAGAATGGGCCTGGCCAGTCTTCCTCCTGATCAGCAGTCGGCACTAAATCCTCATCTTCCTCTTCTTCTTCATTTACCTCCTCTTCAGCTTTAAAAAAGCATATTTAGGAGCAAGTTCTATGGCTTTGTTCCTCTCTGTTTCTTTCCGAGACTCCATTGTCCTCCTCTTTTTGGCCTTCCTACCCCTTCTGCACTCTTTTGATCCTTCCCCAACTTTTCGTTCAAATATAACTTCGTCCCTCTCAATCATTGGATGATCTTCTTCAACAACCAACTTGCCCTTTCCTTTTTCCTCATTGTCGATAATCATCTCATCCCTAGCTTTCTCAGTGAAAACAGTATCAGAAACCAACTTCCCCTTCCCCTTCGCAACATGGCCCAAGTTAGCTTCTACTGCTTCAATGCCCTCCACTTTGGACATTACAGTCACTGATTCAAGCAACTGAGATTCACCCACACTCTTCAAACTCTCCTCAACTATAGTCGCCTCAAAATCCAACTTTTCCTGCACCTCCTTATCCTTCTCCTTCTCCAGCTCGTCCTTGTCAATCGACGAGCCTTCTTCTTCAACAACCAACTTGCCCATAACATTCTCTTCTTCAATAACCATCTCATCATCCTCGGCTTTCTCACAGCAAACAGCATAACAAAATAATTTCCCCTTCCCCTTCGTTTCGTAGCTCAACCTCTCTAGGCCCACAGATTCAATCGCCGATTCCATACCCACACCATTTTCTTCCGATTGAGGTTCACCCGCACTCTTCAATTTCTCAACTACAATCGCCTCAAAACCCATTTTTTCCTGCAAATCAACCCCAACCTCCTTCTCCTTCTCCACTGTCGCCTGCCTCTTCGCGATCCTAGTACCCGATCGCAAGTTCATCGACCCGCTCTCTCTCAAAACCCTAACTTCTCCGACACTTGGAGACTGAGAAACCCTAGGTTTGCGCTTCCGGCTGTTGACCGTCTCGGTGACGGGGGTCGATACGGAGGCCAGGCGGAGGCTCCGGCGGCGGGGAGCCGCGGCGGAGGAGGGGGAGGGGGTCGAAGAAGAGTCGGGCGCTCGCATAGCGTCGGATTTTGACGGGGTGGAGGGATCCAGAGGGGATTCTTTCTCTAGGGTTTTCACCGTCGAGGCCTCGAATACTACCTCGCGAGATCTCAAGATCGGCATTTTTTAGAGAGAGAATTTAGAGAGAGAAAGACGTTTAAGAATTTGGGAAAAGGTCGAAGGGTTTAGGGAGGGAGAGTGGGGGTTGGGGGCGGCGATTGGCATCGTTTCCCGCGCAAAGGGGGAGGGCCCTGTGGGATGCGTCGCGGAACAATTTAGTTAGAATTAACCCAACAAACAGACGACTCGAGTCTTCATGTAACTGGATTTAGCTGTGTTGGGCATGGTGACGTACGTTGTGTCCGCGGGGTTGACGGAAGCGGTAGGGCACCGCGACCAATCAGTGCGACATTTTCCTTTGACGGGGATGGTGCGGTCGGTTGTGAGTAGGGCATCAGCTGCTTGGATAGGACAGGAAAACAGCATTTTAAACACACGTGAATTTCTGACACGTGTCTTTCGGTGAAATCTGTGGCTTCTCACATAAGATTGCTCCTGTCGTACGGCGGAAGAATGTTGCCGGTTGCCGTGCCGTGTCATTAAAAATTAATGATTAAATAGTAAAAGACAATTTCTTTCAAGGGTCAAATAAACAAATATTGAGTTAGTTTAGCATTTCTCGCTATAAAAAGAACAAAAATATATACAGAGATTTGGAGATATGGGATGCCCAGTTGATTGACGAGTGCGGATAAACGCACCCAGAGAATAGATTAATACACCCATAAAAAAAAAAATCATTGTTTACTTATTTTTAGAGTGATCACATTTATTCATGTAAAAAAATTTAAAATATTTTTATTTATTAGTGAAAATTACATAGGTTTTCCTCTCTCCCGCCGAGGATCTCCTCTATAGCACCACGATTATAAAATTTTGAATTAATATTCTAATTTTTAATTAAAAAGATTATACAGAATTATTAGAGATGAGGATTGAACCAAATTTTGTAAGATGGTTTTCTAGAACTTTTGCGGGAAAAATTAAAAGTGAAATAAAATTAGATAATTATAATTATAAGTACATGTACCAGTTTATAGGTAGTGTGATGACTCACTATACCACCCAACAATTTGATAATAAAGTGTAAAGAAATTGTATTTAAAATTTAATAATCGAGTCAAATGGGTCGGGTCGGGTCGACCCAACTAAGAATGGGTCGGGTCTGGGTCTAAATTTTTGACCCGTATAATAATTGGGTCAGGTCGACCCGACCCGATTATTTTATGGGTCGAGCAGTAATCGGGTCGGGTCGGGTCGACCCGACCCAATTGCCACCCCTAGTGGAGACTACACCGATGTGGTCCGTGTGTAATAAAAGAAAATAGGGGTGTCTATCTTGCACGGACAAAGCCACAACAACATGAGCACTACACGTTGATACATGACAAGTTTTTTAAAAATACATATGATTTGTGTGTCCAACACACGCATTGAAAACATGTCCCAAGCGACACTCAACACGTATCGAAAATATATCTAACACAACACGACTTCATAACAGAAATATACATGCTATACAGCTTACCAGCTTATAGCACAAAAATGGAACTATAAGTCACAACCAAATTGAATGCATTTGTGCCTCTTCAATTAGAATTGAATTGCTCAAATAGACACGGACAGCTACAAGAAATTGAATCACTCAAAAACATATTACAGCTACAATTGTATATAACTTACAAGCCAGATGAATGTGTTTTTGTTTCTATAGTAGTTTGAACCAAATCTATCACAAGCCAAAAACAGACACCGCCCCAATCAAAACTCCGGCACCAACCGACAACCACAGGCTGCCCCCCGTCAGAGGCCCAACCGCGGCGCTGCATTCGTCGTTTGCGCCACTGTAACACCCGGGATGGTCGGGCTTTGGCGTCCCATCCTCAAACACGAAGCTGCTGTTCATCTTGCCACTGCTGAACAGCACGGACCAGAAGTAGGGTGCCCCTCCATCGGTTCCTCTGACAGCGGCCCCAACCTCTGTGTGGTTCTTGTCGTACAGAATCTGCAGGCTCCGGTCATTGCGGATGAGGAGGTCAAAGGCCTGGTCGGGGGGCACGTACTTGGACTGGCACACGAGCAGCCGGCCGGTGATGGGGGAGAGGGTCTTGGCGTCCACGCCACAGTTGGGGGCGAATGTGTCGACGAAACTGGTGTTTGGGGGCCTCATGCCATCCCCTACCTCGTCACATTGGCCCTTGTAGGCTTTGATGTACTCGAGGGCCATGCACCCGAGGCCTGGGTTGGCAAAGAGCGCAGAGGACTTGTGGCCGGTGCGGTTGTTGTTGACGGCCGCCACTAGCTGATCAGCGGGGTTATCTTTAGAAAAATAGGAATAAGAAAAATTTGTGAGACTTAAATTAGTAGATTTTCAAGCAACATAACAATTAAGAATCAGCAAAATATCAAGTTTTATTTCTACTTAGTTTGCCAGCAACAATTATGCTTAATTTGCAGCATAGCAGCTCTCGAGATATCAAAAGCATGGTAGTTTCTATGCAGTTTTTATAGTTCAGTATTGTGCTTAGTTTTGGTGCCAATAGTTCTTTCAAAGTATCTCCCTTTCAAACATACGCAATCACTCTGCTTGTGAGTTAAAGGAGTTCCCAAGTTTTTTCCCCCTAAGACTGAAGCCATGTGGCAAATAATGCACATAATTTTATATGCCATTTTGTTTTTGCTTATTTGTACTGTGCTTCACCTTTGTTATAAGGGCGTAAAATGCATAACCAATAAGGTATTGTCATTATCACGGTTATTGATGTAGTATGGGTACTCCTATTATGAAACCGTGTTGTGTAGGATACTCATGTTAGAAATACGTGTCACGTGTATTTTTAAGAATTTACAACATTTTGGAGTGTCATGTCCATATTAATGTTGTCATCTCCATAAAACATAGATTATTGTCATGGTCATTATCATTTGTCATCATCAACAACAGCCTTTTCCCATCCACATGGGGTTGGGTGCAAAGCACGACTAAAGATCAAGAAAACTCTAAAAAAGAATTTGCCAAGTTTCCATCACCCTGACATCAACCCTCCATCAATTGGAGGTGAAGGTGATATAAGCAAGAGGGAGCCATGCGACCATGCCAGAGTACCTTGACAACCAACTCGCAGATTGGTAAACAGATCTAACTTTTCGAACATGCAATTTATGCTCGTGTAACAATGGAGTACCGTGGAGCAAGCCCACAGATGTTCACAAAGATTTAATCAATAAGAAAGTTTTTCCCTATTCAACAACTAGGCAACTAGGTTTTATGCTAAGCTATGTAGCATAAACACTTGGAATATGATACTTGTTAGACACTTCTTTGACATGTGTTTTGTTAGGATTATGTGTTGGAATTGAAGAATATATAAGTATGAATCTTCGAGTTGAATTATGGCGAGATCCGTTGATCAAATCAACTGGATGATGGTTGGAGTGTGTTCTCCTTCCATTGGGGATGAACGTGGTATATTCACATGTTCAATTCCGACTTCAAATGAATGAGATATTCAAGTCCAAAGATTGCCTAATTCAAAGTCAAAACGGGACTAAAGGTAGCTAAAAGCATTTAGTCCCACATTGGCCATGGGATGGAAGCTTGTGGTATATAAATAGAGAAAATTGAGAACAAAGGGCATGCCCTTTGGGTACTTGGAGTTTTCGCGCGCGATTGGGAGGGAACAATGCCCTATCATGCGCGCGCCGCCGCTGGCGGCGGCGGCCGGCCGGCGCCGGGCTCGGGCTCAGGTTCTTTTTGAATCAGGTCCCAAGGGCCCCCTCCTGCCAACAGTTGCGAACCTGTTGGACTGCTAAACCAGACCCGCTCCCGCCAACAGTTGCGTACCTGTTGGACTGCCAACGGTTGCGAACCAGCCAGTTGACTGCCAAAGGTTGCAAACCAATTGGACAGCCAACAGTCAGTCGAAAGGTTGCAACCTTTCGTTTGGGTTCGAACCTGTTGGCCCCTCCTGGAAGGCTATATAAATGGCTCCAAATTCTCAATTAAACACACAACTACAACACCAAATTTCAAAATAAATTCTCTCTCTCTGAGTTCTGAACACTTCAAGTTTCTGCGTTCTGAACTGGGAAGTGGAATTCTGAAGTGACTTCCAAAGAGAAGTGAGAAATCCGTAACTCGATTTCTGAAGCGACTTCCAAAGAAGATTCTGCAAAAGTCATTCTGAAAGAGGGCTTAGAAAATTCAACAGATTCTTTTATAAGAATTGTTGTCTGAATCTAAGACTTCTGAAGAAGAATATTCTTCAACCTTCCATCGTCTTCAACAGTGGGTGCTCCTCCAAAGTAGAGGCAAATATTCGTTTGAAATTTGTCCTTGTACCGCTGCTTCAACGATCCTGTGAAGGTACTGGTTGACTACGGTTCGACCGTACGGTGATTTGGTAGTGCTATCCAAATACCGTGAAAGAGTGTTGTATCTTGGGAGACCAACGTCCATTATCCCGTTAGCACCGGTGCGGGGGACGTAATTGTCTTAAGGAGATTCGCTCTAAGCGTACCTCACTCTAAATACTGTATAAGTGGATTAAATCCTTTATACAGGGGATATACTTTACAGTATATCGAGACTGACTTAGATTCAGTCTAATTGGTGCTTTAACCAAGGAAGGAAATTGAAAGGTGGTTCTTAAATTAAGGAACGTTCTATTGAACAGAAAACCTCCCAACTGATATTTGCCGACCTGGCCAATTAGATTGTTGATATATCAGTGATCTTGATTAGTTGTCAGATTGATTCTTGTTAAGCAGAATATCCAACATTATGACCTAAATACGTCGTGAAGGTTGATTAATGTCGGATTTGACAGTTTTCTTTTCTGAATCTGTTTTGAGTCTGAGTTGGACTCAAGTTTTCTTTATTCTGATTGAAGGTGTTTTGAGTCCGAGTTGGATTCAAGTTTCCTTTATTCTGATTGAAATAGTTTGTTTAGAACTAGGAGAGTTATGTGTTTATAAATAACCTCTTAGGGGTGGCCTTTAATGTATTTCAAGAGAATCCAATGAATTTGTAATTCCTAAGAGTGTAATTCATCTAAATGAGAAATTCGTAAGAGACGTTTAGCCACAAAGGTTCGCTGTTCTTGGCAGCCATCAAGAGCTTGTAACTTCTTAATTCTCATTGCACTCTCTCAAAGTTTTAATAAAGTTTCTCCCCCTTTCTCGTGGACGTACACACGATATGTTTGATCGGTGGAACCACATTATATTGTGTGTTGACTTTCTATCTACTTTGAAATATCTTCTTCTTCTCTTTTTCAAGTTGTCTTAGCAGATCATGTGGTTCGTATCTGCTGCGCCGCCCCAGTCGATCCGGTCTTGGAGGCGTCCTCCCTTAAAATCACAACAATTGGTATCAGAGCATACAAATTATTTTCCCAACACTTAGTATCAGAGCAAGATCAACTTGAATATGTTTGCGATCAAGTTCGATATTCAGAAGTTCGATGACGTCATCAATTTTCAGCAGGTGGCAGATTAGGATGAACGCCATCCTTACCCAGAGCGGGTTGAAGAAAGCACTACTCGGGAGGGAGAAAAATCCTCAAAATATGAGAAAGAAACTTGGCAGGAATTGGATGAGAAAGCCTTGACAACTATTAAGCTTTGCCTGACGGACGAAGTGTTGGATGAGTTTTTTATGGAGAAAACAACGTCCTCGCTGTGGGAGCGACTTCATGACCACTATTTGAAAAGGTCGTTGGCGAATCGGTTGATTCTGAAGCAGCGTCTTTTTTTTCTCCGCATGCATGAAGGTGCACCTATCAAGTCTCACATTGCAGAATTTTTCTCTATTATCAATGAGCTAGATAAGATAGAGATTAAGATAAAAGATGAAAATCAAGCACTTCTATTACTGTGTTCTTTATTTTTTTTATATAAGAGTTTTAGGAAAGCTATAATCTATAGAGGCAAGTCAACAATCAAGATCAATGAGGTCAAGAAGCATCTGCTCAATAAGGACAAAATTGACACCCAGTTGACGGGTGAGTCTCATCATGATGATTCCAGGCAAGTTCATTATTCAAGGGAAAAGAGTAATAATGGAAGTTTCATTGGTAACTCAAAGCATAAGAATTTGACGTGCAACTATTGACACAAGAAGGGGCACATTAGATATGAGTGGTGGCTTCGAAGAAGAAACAATCAGATGCTAATGTCACTGAACTAGTTGAAGAAGATGAAAAACAATGCGACGTTCTATCTGTTACAGACAGATCAGTTGGTAACAAAAATAGATAGGTCATAAATTTTGGATATTCACAACATATCAGCTCCAATAGGAAGATGTTCTCTTCATACACTTCAGTTCAAAGGGGAGAAGTCTTCATGGGGAATTCTACTACAAGTAAGGTGATTGGCGAAGGAACAATCCAGTTTCGATCTCATGATGGATGCATCAGTGCTCTTCAAGACGTTCGTTATGTTCCCGAATCAAAGTACAATCTAATTTCTCTTGGAGCCCTACATATAGAAGGGTTCTATATCAGTTCGAAATGTGATCTTATGAAAGTTTCCAAAGAGGTCCATGTGATGTTTCAAGCCGAACATGTCGGCAATATATATATATTGCGGAATTCGGAGGTTACAGTTGGTGGATTGCAGTTATCCTCGGCTTCAAAAGTGGTGATTGTTGAACAATCGGAGACTACGATGGATTCAACCTCGGATATTCAATTGTACCCCGAACAGAGATTGGGACTAGGCGCGCAACAAGGTAGTCCATATCGTTACTCCTATGGTGGAGCAAATTCTCATAGATTTTGTGTATATTAAGGAGATCATTAAGTAATAAAGTTCAACTTAGGCCAAACTTATTTGACCTAATCAAGATATGAATCCTATGAGGGGTTATGGAGAAGAGGGAGTGAGATGGAGATGAAGTCAAGTTTGTTCAATTGTGCGTGGATGCGAGCACATGGAACATGGCGGCTATTCTCAGATTTGGACGTATTCAAGTCAAGGGGAAAATTGTTAGGATTATGATGTGAATACGTCGTGAAGGTTGATTAATGTCAGATTTGACAGTTTCCTTTTATGGATCTATTTTGAATCCAAATTTGATTCAAGTTTTCTTTATTCTGATTGAAGGTGTTTTGAGGTAAAGTTGGTTTCAAGTTTCTTTTTATTCTGATTGAAAGAGTTTGTTTAGGACTAGGAGAGTTTTATTGTCTATAAATAACCCCTTAAGGATGGCCCTCAATGTATTCCAAGAGAATCCTATGAATTTATAATTCCTAAGAGTTAATTCATATATGTGAGAAATTCGTGAGAGAATCTTAACCACAAGGGTTTGCTGTTCTTAACGGCCATCAAAGGATTGTAACTTCTTAATGTGAGGTATAAGTAATTCTCATTGTACTCCTCCAAAGTTTTAATAAAGTTTCTCCCCCTTCTTCTGTGGACGTACACACGATTTGTTTGATCAGTGGAACTACGTTATATTGTGTGTTGGCTTTCTATCTACATTGAAATATCTTCTTCTCTTCTTCAAGTTGTCTTAGTAGATCATCATGTGGTTCGTATCCACTGCGCCGCCCCAGTCGATCTGGTCGTGGGGGCGCCCTCCCTTGAAATCACAACAATTGTTACAGAGCATACAGATTGTTTTCCCAACATGTTTTACACTTCTCAAACACTATTTTTCTCGTAAAATGTTTAAGATATTTTTAGCTTCATGTATATATGAAACACAATAGTGAAAAAAATGTGTTAATATATTGATTTGTATGAAGCTATAATAAGTTTGGATATTCACGAAATTTCAATATGAAAAATGTAGTTCATTGAGATACTCTATAGAAAGTTGAACAATCAAGGCCTATTTCTTTTGCAAAGTCATAAAAATATATGATATGTTATCATGGAATATTATTATATGATTAGAAGTCCAAACTTTTAGATGCACAGATATGCTTAGGTATGCATTTACTCTTATCACTTCTACATATCCTCTAATATTCTAACATCATGTTAGTGTCTCATATCTTACTTTTAAGGAATTGTCATGTCATGTGTCTGTATTGTACTCGTGTTGCGTATCAGTGTCGTAATTGTGTCTTGTGTCCGTGTAGTACGTGTCTCTGTGTCCTTCCTTCTTATACGATAAGGCAGTGTCTTGTGCAAAAAATCTAACACCTACTTAAAAACGTCAAAGCAAGTTTTTTTTTTTTTAAGCTTTCTCAATTTTGAGTCATGCTCAATCAACAGGCTCATTTGATGAAACAAAGTGTTTGCATAATGCTGTGCCTGGTAAGTGCCTAAGTGGTACTTCACTTGAAGAGCTTTATGATACATTTTATGATTTGTTGGGGTTTGTTGCCTTGTATTTGAATTTTGAGGTAGAAGGAGAAATTTTTAAAAAAAAAAAAAATAAAAAAGTGGATAGAAGTTTGATGCTTGCATTGAAATGTGGATCCAATTTAATTTTGAACAGGATTCACACCATATAAAAGCCAATTTACAGACAGACCATCCAAAAACTGAATATTCTACACTTTGGTGTTTATGGCATCTTTATTCTCATAACCAATAATGCATGAAAGTCTCTTCTTCCACATTTCTCTTCTTATTGACTTGTCAGA
Organism: Agave tequilana; assembly: GCA_038442645.1. NCBI lineage: Eukaryota > Viridiplantae > Streptophyta > Magnoliopsida > Asparagales > Asparagaceae > Agave > Agave tequilana. The sequence continues at coordinate 75,065 of JAVJIF010005243.1, read as the reverse complement.
CTATGGAATGATGGAAGCAAAGCCTTACTATTTCGTGCGAAATGCCTGGACGACATGGTTCACAGTCGCGGTCTCGGCCGTCGACTCGGCAGGCACTGAGACGGATCGGTCTCGGCGACTCGGATCGGTATCGGGTGATACGCGCAAAACGCTATAGAGAAAGCTCAAAAAATTCTGAAAAAAATCACGACAAATCTTAAAAAATATAGACACCCACATTCATGTATCACATATCCAAAATATATCACCTAGTATACTAAACATAAAGCGAAAGCATAAATACACGTGTCGTCGGTAGAAGCATATCAAAATACATGCACAATATAGTAAATTACACAAACTACATTCATAAATACATGCTAATTTAGTTATTTCTACATTGAATTGCGATGGGGCACATCATCATCATAATGCCGAGTCGACCGAGTCAACTCTGATTCTCGGTCGAGTCTGCCTCCTCTGAGTTGAGTCGACTGACTCGTGACTCGGACTCGTCTCGGAGCGGACCGAGACGGATACGACTCGGCCGACTCGTCTCCGACTCGGCCGAGTCTTTGAACCATGCTGGACGATGCAATGGTAAGAATGCTATTCGCAATGCAACTTGTGTTGGAATTTGAGTCGACCAAATAGTCCCACATCGGCTAGACGTGGGGATGGTCTTGAGTATATAAGAATTTGGGCAACTCCACCTAACAGGCTAGTCTTTTAGAATGGTGCCCCAAGTCTAACAAGTGGTATTAGAGTCATGCCCCGAACTTAGTCGTGTGTGTGGGTGATGTGCGACGATGTAGATCCCCCAATGGCGCAATGGCGCAATAGGCCTCTGTGAAGCTAATGTTGGGCTCTTGAGAAATTTGATAGTGGTGCTCCTTGTAATGGGCGCTCGTCTGTTACGCGGTGTAGAGGAGTGATCGACTGCAGTGTGTACTTCACATAAGACTTGCCACAACCCCACGCAGTGAAACAAATAGTCCGACATCGGCTAGACGTGGGGATGGTCTTGAGTATATAAGGATTTGGGCAACTCCACCTAACAGGCTAGTCATTTAGGATGGTGCCCCAAGTCTAACAACTTGTACAAAAGTTTTGTTGGGTTGATCCAGCCCCTAATTGGGGATACATCACAACAAAAGACATATTCCACTCTGATAGTTTCACAATTTAGATGGAGCGAGATGGACCATTAAGCCATCAAAAACAACATATTGAATCATGTCTCTATTAGTCTACCTAAGAGCTCTCATGTTGAGTGCCAACTAGAATGCAAGAGAATACATACACAAATCTTCCCCCTTCTGTGAAAAGATGGTGATGAGTAGCTCATGCTACATGATACCATATTTTGATTAAATTTTGAGATTTGTTCATGGCGACAAAGTTTATGCATAATGTGACTAGAACTATTATCAGTAGCTCATGCTACATGCTACCATATTTTCACTAGATATTACACTGTTCCTCCCAAGATCTATAGTTACATCAACCTCATGAGAAATGCGACGGCGATATAAACTTACAAAATAATGTTTCGAGTTTAACTCCGCCAATTTCCTCAAAAGGGGCTTTCCAAAATTTCCAAGTTTTAACTTAAAGAGTGAGTTCAAGATCTTTGAATTGGGTGTTCAAAAAGAGACCTACAGACATAGATCTGGTTCCTTTTTCTGTTCGAATTCAAGATGAACTACGACGAAATCGAGTGAGGGTAAGAATCATAATCACAAATTTAAGCACCCAAATCAAAGATCTAACCAAGAACAAGGCAAATGTGGAGCATCCAGTCAATGTTATTAGATATTAATAGAAAGAAATATGGCTTGAAATCTATTTTTAGCTACGCGAATGAAAAGGACAAGAGAAAATCTTAGACCTGAATCTAAAAAATGGAAAAAGGACGCGGTTAAGTAAATTTCCTTTCCATCATATTTCAGAAATGAAGCAACCAAGATCTAAATCATGCAAAAAATCATGAAACGCAGCAGCATTGAAAGATTGACTGAAATGTGGAGATATTTCTCAACTAATTCATGGATCTGAAAACAAATAATTTAAGAAAGAAAATGTGTGAGTGGCTGAGTGAGAGCTTACTGATGACATTTTTAGCTGAAGAGTGAGAGAAGAGGACGAGGAGGAGAGAGAGTGAGGAGAGAAACAAGGGGGAGATCTCCATTGCTTTGCTCTGAGATCTCTCTCTCTTTCTCTCAGATCTCAGCAGGTCTTCTGAGTTCTGACAGTGTGGCTGATGTTGAAGGTGGAGCTTTGTATTTATATCTCGACAGTCGGTATATCAAAATGCCACCAGTAATTAGAAAAAAGGGAGGGGCAAAACTTCATTAAAAAAAAAGAAGGGAAATTTATTTCCACCCCCCGAGAAAAAATCCTTAATCAAAATCCCCTTCACATCAAACCCTACCAAATATCAAACTTTGTCGTGTGAGCTTCATGGCTTTTCATTTCATGGTGACATATGAGTAGGTTGAGATTAAATGTTTAAAATATCTCGATGAAGATGAAGAGAGTTATATCCTACTGATACAAGTCATGTGAGACACATTAAATATGTCTTACGATGCGAAAAATGTGGAGCAATTCAATGCTACAGTTAGACAATTATTGTTCATTTAAGTATAAATTAAGTTATTTTTCTAATAAATTTAATTTTTGAATTTTTTATTATAACTATATTCTTAACAAACATTCTTACTTATCTGAGAAATAATAAATATATTGAAATAAAAGATAAATAATTTTATATAAAATATAAACAGGCTAAATAAAAAATAGACGACTTATATAAAAAATAAAATTAAAATTATTCACTTTTTATAATCAATTTTATACTTAATTTTTCTGCACTTTACACACAAATTTTTCAGTGAGGTGGAGTCGTGGACTGCACACGAAAAATGCACTAGTTTATTATATATGCTAATAATCAAGCACATGAAGGCGCTGTAGGAGTAACCTCTGCAATAATAAACTATCGCCTGACGCTCTGATTTCGCTATCATTGCCATTATCCATTTTCCCCTTTAAATATTTGGCGGTCGTTGCGTATCAAGCTGACCGTTAGATTATAGAAAGAACGGATGAGATTTGGTGCCGGTTCTTTTCTTTTTATTTAATTTAGAATTTGGAACCACCCGCTTTGGTGACCACGAAATCCTACCCACCAGCTGGGCCCATACTCTCCCAACGTCCATCCAAGGCCGACTAAACGGGTTCGGTTCATGTGTGTGAGTCAAACACATACAATAAGATGACCAATCACATATTGACACGTGTATTGATTCTCTTATAATATGTTATTTGTGTGCGACTCATATACATATTATAACTTATTATAAGAGTTCTAATTTATGTATGAACCGAACCCCGACTTAAACGGGTGGATAACAATATTATAATTCGTCTAAAAACACCAGAATTTAGCCATATTCAGTAGACAGATTATAGACACCAATCGCATAATTTATTCAAGACTGGCAATTAGTAATAATTTTTTTTTGAAATTTGTTCTGAAGATGGCTAAATTTGGAATTGTAATTCTGCTTGCGACGGCTAGATACATACCGTTTATAGAAGGATTTGCATAAATTCTTTTAAGTTTGAATATGCATATTTTTATTAAGTTTATACTGAGAAAATTTCTGCATTCGTCACTGCAACTGCAAGAGTTCCTCTTTGATCTTGGACTATCATATACTTGGAGTTCACAGTATGCAGGGACTTTTAATAATGCCAAAGAAAAAAGAAAGAAAATTGTCTTGATTAAGTTAAATTGCAGACCAAATTAGCTAGCTATTGGAATCTTTCCCTCCAACTTCAGTTGTCAAACAAAGGTCATCGTAACTCTTTTGACAGCCATGCAATTTCTACTGCACCCTTGAGGGTTCAAAATAAGAAAAACTGTAAGCTCATGGACTAATACTATGTATTCTTGCTGCTCTTTATATTAATCTTGGTTATTGTGTCTAACTCATTTAAGAATCTGACAATAATTGATAATTTGAAGAAGAAATTTTTTAATATATTTATTCATAAAGTAATTACATCAATTTATAAGTACATGAGAGAGAGTAGATGATAAGAAAATGAGCAGTAAGATAAAATAACATAAGAATATTTAAAGATAAGGATCTCTAATATCTTAAGATAAGAGTATCTAACAGTAATAATCATCTTCACTTTAATTTAACTATTCAGACCTTTGTAACTATAGTAAATTTCATTAAAGTCAACCTGTTAATTTCCCAAATTTGATTAAAGCATAATTGAAACTCATTTAACTATTTAAAGAATCATGTCACATTTCTTTTCTTTTAAGGGCTTGTTTGGCAAGAACCAAACCCAGAGAAAAGTAACTGTTGTCAGGCCTCTGTTTGAAAAATATGACCTAATAGCAGTCAATTTTCTGGTTGTTTTTCCTCTCATTTTGAGAGGAAAACACTGTCAATTCAGAAAGAAAAACTGACAAAATTTTTCTAGACCTTTTTTCTAATATACAAACAACTTACATGAGAAAAACATGTGAGGCTCACAGAAATCAGAGGAAAAAAAATCTTATTTTCTGAACTATTTTTCACCAAACAACTAGGCCCTACAAGTAATGTGATGACTTTCTAAAGTTCAAGTCATCTTGACATGATTCTTTTAAGAGATAAAATGCAAATGCTTTTCCGTGTGTCATAAATCTAATTTGAAAAAAAAAAAATCATTAGATGTTCAACGACGAACTTACGCACTGTCATGATTAATGCATTGCCCCCTTACTGTGGTTAAACGAGAAGAGAGAATATGACGATCAATTATGACCAGTAAATGTTTATTTTCAACGTAAGAACAACCTCTTCAGTTTAAATTTTGTATTCTTTCTATAGTCTACTTTGTTTAACTCAAAAGAAAAGATATTATTGTGGTCGAGATTTTCCATCACAGATAGTTTGATGCTCGTGATTGATCCTGTAAAAAAAACAAAATATCTTTCAGGTGAAGAGCATCAGTGTGGTACCAATTGAAGATGAGAATAAGTGTATGTATATATATGTGTATCAGAAATATGTATATCAGCCGACAGCTGAGAGTCCCTCTCAGCTGGCGGTAACGTGGCACATTATTAGCCACATCATTCTACAATTCTAAAGGACAACCTGTAACATTCCGATCCCACAGATACGGAGACGCTACGGCGACGTACATACGCAAGGCGAAAATACTCTCACGTACGTGCGCTACGCCTCAGTACAAGAAATAGCCTCCATATATACAATAGTTCCAGCATTAAATAAGTACAATACCTGCAGAAAGAGGTTAGTGATCATGAGAGATATAAAAATATTGCTAAATAAGAAAATAAAGGCTAAATAATAAATATACTTATGAATGGTATCGATGACGAGTCTCCTATGTGGATCCAATGAAATATCTAACAATATGATAACTCGGATCTCCTACCTAGGCACGCAAATCCAGGATTGTCAGAAAGCGACCTAATGAGTGATAAAATGAAGGAGGCAGTACTATGTACTATAGTGATACAAGCACGATAATAATATATAATACAAGTTTATGTATCAGTGATACCATATAATAGGAATTTAAGAATCAGTAAAAATATAAAAATGTCATATTTTAATACCATCACTATCTAGCATGTTATCATCGGGTCATGTTTACAGTAATATCCAGTTTTATATAATCAATAATGTTGTATAGTGGTGACGTGATAGAACATGCAGATGTGCAGTATGCTATATAACCATACTACTGTGTTGTGCATATACAGTAATGATGTCTACAAGGTATACATAAAGTAGAATATATGCAATACAGAGTATATGTGTTCATGAATAGTGTGTTACCTCATGGAGTGTAACAAATATAAGAAAATGTAATAAGGTATACATGTGACATGACTGTGGTACCACATGGAGTGTAACAAATATAAGAAAGTGTAACAAGATATACATGCGACATGATTGTGGATAATATATCAGGAATAGTAACAAATATAAAGGGACAAGAATATACATGTGTCGAGCATGTCAGGTGATTTATACAATAAGAACAATCAGTATCGCCTAGTATTTTAATCAATCTTCTCTAGTATCTTATACCACTGGCAGTTCATACCGGAGCCCGCACGTCGGACAAACCCATCCAAATATGGCCTACAGGTACCATGATCCGAACGAGAGAGTGACGAAATAATAAGCGTTTTTTACGTCACTATTGTTTATACTATTTTATTATTTTAATTGAAAACTCAATGGTCAAGGAGCTCTTATCGGGTAGGTGTATCCCGTGCATACCCGGGATCACGGCCTTAAACAAACTCCTGGCTGCTGAGACTAGGCCCTCCGCTAAGAGGGAAGCAGGAAACGGGAAACATGATGTAACGGTCCCAGGTTTAATTACCTCAAAATCTATAATCATCAACCTTATTGCTTGTTAATCAGAATATACTAAAGAAATTTCAGCAACATCTCCTCTGAAATATAGACTCCATCTCAATACAATAATTAGATTTCGGCTAACATCAGCCTACTTATAAATCTCATTTTCATCATATGGTTCATCCCAAGGTCCATCATATAAACATATGCATAAGAGTGCTTCCAGGATATTAAATTCTAACTCACAGTGACTAATAACATCAGAGTTTACAAAAAGAATCACATTCTACAATAAGTACATACGTCATCTCAGGAGAACATCTTTGCAGCTCTAAGTCGGACCTTCGCCTTACCGTGACCTAAAAATATTAATCTGTGGTGGGGTAAGCTCAACAGCTCAGTGAGTGAAGTCATTCAAAATAGAGTTTGTATTATACTAACATTGTACTTGAAGTATTATGCAGTTGAGCAATGTCAAAAATCAGTTTCAATACTTTCTACTTGTGGTTGATACTGCAGCTTATGAATCATAAACTATTTCTATTATCTGTTACTTCCTATATGTATTCTTCTGGGCGCACGTGACCAATATTTCATTAACATACAATCTCAATGATTTTGCAATACTTGACCTACTCGTTAGTCTTTTATAATCACCTCTCCGGTTTTCAGTTTGTAACATGTTCGTCTTTCATATATATAGTCATGGTCACAACACAACTCTTAGAGAGTCTAATCTTACTCACTAGATCAGTTACAGTTCAATATTGTACCTACCCTAATATATATATGACATCACACACTACTCATGATAGTATCCAATTATAATTGTGTTCATACATGAAGAAATAGGAGATACTCACATCTATATACCGAATGTCACAACAATCTATTTACCCGATGTCATAGACTACATATGCATTCACTAGGTGCCATACATATTAACATCCTTAATTTGGATATCATAAACAATCACATCCATATACCGGATAGCATAAACAATCATATGCATATACTAGGTGTCATACCTATTAACATCCATAATTCGGATATCATAAACAATCATATGCATATACTAGGTGTCATACCTATTAACATCTATAATTCGGATATCATAAACAATCATATCCATATACCGGATATCATAAACAATCATATGCATATACTAGGTGTTATACCTATTAACATCCATAATTCGGATATCATAAACAATCATATCCATATACCGGATAGCATCAACATAAAATATAATCTGCCCTTCGATCACCTCCGGTCCAACCCGGTCCCTTCCTCCAATACGTTTACCACGTATTATTCTCCCCTTCGTCACCTCCGGTTCAACCCGGTCCCTTCCTCCGATACGTTTACCACGTATTATTCTCCCCTTCGTCACCTCCGGTTCAACCCGGTTCCTTCCTCTGATACGTTTGCCACGTATCATAACATGTAAATATCATATCCTTCATGTAATAACCACATGTAAGGATCCATGAGACAATAATAATATAAAGGATTCACATGATTCCTACTTTACATGATGCCAATATTAAGAAAGACATTAACATGTATAAGTAACCACTTATTAAACTAACAACATGCAAGCCTTTTTAAGATGACCAACATGTTATATCATTCCAATATATATGTGTAGTCAAACACGTGCATGAAGTCAAGTATGATGCTCATTCATAAAATTATTTCTTTTTAAGAGGCATGTGTTAGACTACTATGCATACACAATAACGTATTGATCATGCACCCATGTAAGCATTCAACTTAATGATCCCCAATATCTTACCGGTCAAGTTCTGACTCGTAGTACCAGTATTCGCTTTTTCTAATCATAATACTTATTCATCTTTTATCATTTAATTAACATTCAGGATTTGTCATCACTTGCCTCTTTTATCCTCAGGCAAACTGCCTATTGGCTACAACTTAATTAAATTCAGAATCTTCTCATTACTTCTAATACAAGTGATAGTTACACGATAATTCTGATATTAATGAATTATTACACTTTTGATATCATAATTATCCTTCATTTCAAGTAAGGACTGGTTTTAGTACTTTTATTTGGTACAGCCCAAATTTATCCCAGGTTCCACCAATACTGGTGTTAACGCTACTGACTTCTATACAGCATGTTTTGTTGTTGCTTATTTCTATCCACTAGTTCCAAACCACACAGTTATTTACTAGCCAAATGATCATCTGCGTTCGCATATGAATCAAACCACACACATATATATACATGCGTACACATACACATATTACTTACCAATACCGGATTACTAATCTCATTGACACGACGCTCAATCTTTCGTCTGTATTACTAACTTTCAATTATTAAGGTAATTATTTAACTCTTACCGGTTAGATATAATCGGTGTCACTATAAAGATGTGACTTCCAAGTCTAATAGAGGATTCCAATGTTCTGCTAAATCAATTGCAAGGATACCCGAAGGTCTCCGGTGTATCGAGTAGGCATACCAAAATACTAGTTCAGTACTATCGGTATTTATTTTGTTGATATCGAATTATCCATCATAATCGATGTACTTAATATTAAGTTGTAAGATTTACTCAATTCTGACTCTAACAGGTTTTCACTAGTTTAATTACTCGCTTGATACTTATACAACATCATCGGTCGCCCATTATCTGATAATCATCAGACCTGATCTTATTCAGTAGTTTTCATTAATAATCATTAATCGCTAAAAGTACGATATCTACTTGCGAGTTCTGGTTCAAAGGTTTTATTTTATCACTTCTCATCAGGTTCGATGAATCTTAGTTATTTATCCAACCAATTGCTTTTAGTTCCTACCGATTAACAACTTAATCGATATATAAACATGTAGGCCATCAGCTGACCCTTGCTGCCTCAAGTGTGCAAGTTGCTACACAAAATCACGTTATGAGCGTATATATCATGAAACACAACAAATACGAAAACAGTATTCGCAAGATCAATACTCAACATACTATATAATATTTGAGTATCCCGTATACTTAGCTTAACAATAAGCTTTTGATATTCAATTTACTTATCAAGCATGTCCGGTAGAGTTAGGAATTCAGTTGCTCTAATTCAGTTCATTATCAATTACTTTGATCAGTTCCATCATTATTGGTTCACGTTCACAATTGCTAATAAACCGAAATGTCCCTATCCCCTCCGAGTTATCATTTTAACAAAACCTTCAATATTTTAACCAATACGCTATTTCTATCATACTGCATCAATTACATATATCCCATTTAACAGAGTTTTCTATATCACGGTCACATCGAGTTACTCGAAGATAATTTTCAATTTCATTTGCTTAATTCAATTCTAATATCAACTTCGGATTCTGCTTATACCAGTATCAACATAATCGATTCTATAATAATCCCATCATGGTTGATGAGTCTCAAGTGATCTATAATCGATTTCCTATTGTCACTGTTTAATCTACTCACCGGGTACACCGGTGTTATAACTATAAATTTCATAATGACTTGGATATCACTTGCATATAATATCAATCTTCACTTACAAACCATCATTCTTATCTTACTAGTTAATACACATGCAATACAGTGTTTAAAGGAATCAGGGGTAGACTTTACCCACTTAACAATTTTCAGGTTAAGTAACTTCAATACTCATCACAGACGTATAGATGGTATTAGCTGAAGATTTATACTTAATAATTTCTATCAAAGCCCAGCTTTTAATTATTCGGTTCTTAATTCTAGTAATTTCTCATAACATATACACGATGCTCAGAATTCCGCAAACACATAACTTATGTTGCATATGTCTATGTGCAACCATTTTAATACACTTACAGGCTCTTAATGGTCATGTTATACAAACTTTAAATAATAATTCTCAATATGGTAACATACCCGTATTATGTTCTCACACACACGTAACATATCTGTGATTCATTATTCGGATACCCTATTTAGATTTCGGTTCCATAACACCAATTCACTTTTACAATAACTGTCACAATCATCTATTTAATGATGTAATCTCTTGGTTCTAATGAATCAATATTATCAATAATTTCCCAATAACAATTATTTCTAAATTGGGGAAAAACAGACTGGAGTTAGGACTTCCACTCACCGGGTATACCGATAAATTTTGAACATCCAATACCATATACTGATACATAAGATGTGTAGCTCTCGTTTCCACGATCACAACGGCTCAAGAATCGTCCGAATCCAACTTCGAGTGGCCAAGATATCGTTCGGAAATCAAAACCAATATAAAAGGTTAGATACGTAATAACTGAAAATATTCAGGGGGTTGTTTGTAATTTTTCAGGGTCCCTAAAGTAATTTATAATTTCACAGGGGCTAAAATGAAATTTTACATTATTGGGTCGGGTTTGGGTGCAAGCGGGTCAGGTTTGGGTTAAACCCAAAACCCAAGCCCGTTTGGGTTTTCCTTCCCCACGCGCGCAGCAGCAGCAGCAGCAGCTGCTGCTGCTCACGGCTGACGCGGCCACCGCCGCCCAGCCGCGCGGTGGCGCGACCACCTCCCCGGCGCCGGCGCCGCTCCGGCGATGCTCCGGCGCCGCTCCGATCAACCAGCGAGAGAGAGAGAAGAAGTGGGAGAGAGAGATAGGGGTGGGGGCGCGTTGCTCCCCCCCACCGTCGACCCGTCGCCGGTCGGCCTCCGGCGCTTCTGTTGCCTGGCCGTCGGCCACTTGCCAGAGAGAGAGAGAGAAGATGAGGGAGAGAGAGAGAATGAGAGTGGAAGAGAGAGTGAACGGAGGAGAGAGATTTTATCTCTCTCCCCCCCCCACCTACTCCCACCTACTCTCCCATACCTCCCATACCCATTTTATTTTTCATTATTCTTTTCTTTTTCTTTCTTTCTTCATTTCTCCAATCCCAAAAAATCAAAAAATAGGATTAAATACCAATACTCAGTATTTATAATACGAGTATTTCATGCAGTGTATACATCCATATATTTTCATATATTTTTAATCCAAAGAAAAAAATATTAGCCCAGAGTTTACATATCCGGGTGTTACACAGGAGCTCATTGAGCTATATACAATCGGTATCCAGCACTACCATCCCCTGCAGTGGGACTAACAATGTGTATCCAATACATTCACCTGATAAGATCTAATCAACCGTCAAGTCTCCCCCATTCCCAAGTTGTCACGCCCGCTTCCCAAAATACGTGGAAATGGAGTCGCGACGAGAGTCGGCGACGTATATTCGCGAGAAAAATACCCCACGTATACACGCTAAGCCTAAAAGTAACCTGAACAAGCTATAAATCTGAACTATAATAATCAGTGATCACTGCAATAATACATATAAAGGCTACACATGATCTGAAATGAAATAAGGAATAGAATAATGAAATAAGGAATAGAATAGAAGCCAAGTGTGATATACATGAATCAAAAATAATAGCAGGAATAAAGAAAGGAAAGAATACCAGAATCAAAAGAGAGCGTCCAGCTCCTCGCGAAGCGTACAGTCTCATCGAACACCTGCACAATAGAAACAAAGCATCCAATATCTGGACGTGCAAATCCAGGATCGTCAGAAAGCGACCTGGTGAGTGTGTGTGTAAAGAGGACTGCTCGTGCATATAAACAATGTGCACAAAATAATAGCAGATAACTGCAAACACTAAATAACATGATAAATAAACAACTGAAGATATGAATAAGTGTGCAGATAAAAGATAAGTAAAACAACTGTAAACAAACAACTGATGTCTAGATGTGTAACCTAGCATATGTCACTAGTCTGATATATAATCTGGTCATGGTTACAATCATATGTCTATCGTAGTGATATATATGTACAATCAGGTGATTAAGGTCAGTCACAATGCATAAACAGTTCATTATTATTTATTATGTTAGCGAACACCAATTGCCACCTGTAATAGACGCATTCTATACTACGCCTACTACACGTGTCAATCAGGGTCCTAAGTTATTGAAATTAATAGAAGAGACGTTGTTTAGGTGGGTTCCGTACATACCCGAAACCACGGCCCAATCACCTGGCGCTGAACCAGGTCCTACCGCTAGTTAGTCAATAACAATAACAATAACAATGTGTTAATAACGATGACAATATGAACAATACGGGATGTCAGTCATCCCCCGGAACCCTGCAGTGGAACCGTATCTCGGCTGCGTAACCTGTATCCTAGGTCCACCCAAATTACAGACGCTGTCTCCTCCATCAATTTTCCCAATCCCAGTGTAAGTTATCAATTACTTTATTATTGAATTCAGTAAAAACAATCAATACTCAAGTTACTTATAATACTGGGACAATGCGGTGACAGCAACGATAACCGTACAGTAACAGTCAATCAGTAATCGTATACACGGTGAACAATATCAGTAACAGTGAACAGTAACAGTAACCGTGTATACGATGAACAATGGGACTGTACATGGTGTTACGGTCAAACAATCTTTTCCCAATAACTTTCAGTAACATGAATTTATACAGTAACAGTCTAGACACCTATAGTCAATATACAATCTCATATATATACAGCCGTCCCAAAATCTCATACTTGTACTGAATACAATACTAGTGAATTTGCCAACTCATAATTTCAATAGTCATCATGAACATCAAGTATCAATCCGTGTCAGTAATCTGGTACCATAAACCACCATCTCAATATATCAATAAACAGTCTCCCCTATCAATTTACTCTGATCCTCAAGTCATCGATATATATATATATATATATATATATATATATATATATATATATATATATATATCTGTAAGTTCACCTAGAGGGGGGTGAATAGGTGATGGCTAATCTAATGGTCACTTAATGCCAAATAATGCAAATAATGCGGAAGTTAAAAGCAATTATGACCTAATAAAACTTTTACACTAAACACTATGTATAACACAAGAGTGTTGCCGAATTTCCCGTGAAGGGCTCTGGACAAACTCCTCTAGATTCCCCTTGAATGGGTTGAGATGCCGCGTTGGCTCTCTTGGTTGAATACTAGTGTTAGCAAACAATCCCACGCAAGTATATCAATAAGAGCACAAATGAATATATCATGCATATAAAGGTAAAGACAAGATAAGTAATGCAAGATATAAACAAGGAGATAGAGAGAGAGAGAGAGAAATGGCAATCGCAAACACAAGGGTATGTTTCGAGGTTCGAGCACACTTGCTCTACATCCCCGCCTTCGACACACGAAGGATTTCCACTATGCAAGATCCCAATGGATCTCTCCTCGGTGCCGCAACACCTACAAGCCCTCGGACTCCCTAGTCCCGTACACACCGCAAGCCTACCGGCTCGCCGAGGCCGCACCTCAAACAAGAAGAGTTCGCACCCGAACCCTAAACAACCACGAGCACACTTGCCCGTCTCCTCAAAGAACAAAGATGAAATCTTTGGTGATCTACAACACTTTGATCACCAATTACAAACTCTCACAACACAATCCTATGGATAGATAAGGCAATGGATAGCTCAAGTGATTGTGAGAAAGTAAGGAAAGAACTATGGTGAAAAACTCAAGAAATCACTTTAAACACTCTTATTAAATCTTCCCTTTAGATAGGAAATATTTGCTCTCTATTTTGTGGAGAAAAACTTCTGAAAAGAGTGAGAAAAACTGACTCTAAAAACTTCTCCAAATCTTAGCTCAAAACAGTCCACAAACCCCCAAATATATAGGCTGTCAAAAACTAGCCGTTGGGGCTTTGTCAGAACTGCAGGTCGACCCGTGCGGTCGACCGCCAACGGTCGGATTTCTGACCGTTGGAGCCACGGTCGACCGCCTGGGTCGACCGACCCACTGGAGCTGAGAGTCCAACTCTCTGTCGGTCGACCCGTACGGTCGGCCGAACTTTCCAGAGAGCACTGCTCTCTGGAGCGGTTGACCGTCACGGTCGGCCGTCCTCCAGTACACAAAGGCGTGCACATCTGTGCACGTCGGTCGACCGGACCGGTCGGCCGACTCCTGGATTAGTCGACTATAATGGTTGTAAGTCGACTTATCCGAAGCCTGAAACAGTTTTCTGGGATTTAAAACATGGTCTTTTTGGCTCAAATAAAATCCCATAAAATATATAAAAATCTACAAAAATAGTTTTACCAATATACTTTGATATACAAATATGCTTGCACAAAATCAAGGCATGTTATAAAAGATTGGACTATTTTTGTAACTTGGAAATATTTGGCTCATGATAAAAACTGTTTTTCCAAAACAATATTTTTTCAAAACATATTTTTTCAAATCTTCATCAAATACAAAAACAAGATATACTTTTAAGGCATAGTGTGTATGAATATGATCCACTACACAATCATAATGAAATATCTATGTTTTTGTCATAAAGCTCTGAATAAGGTTTTGGTTGAAACATATAACTTTGAATATCAAAAACCAAAACTATGTTTTTCCAAAATGAAAGTCTTTTCTAAATCTGAAAATCTTTTATGAAAACAATTCTATCAAGAGTGTGTGTGTATATGTACTTGAGCAATCCACCAACTATCTATCATTTATATTTTATCTAAAACAAAAACAAAATCTTATACCTAGACACAAGTCTTCATCTTCTTGAAGTCTTCACTTGAAGGCTTCTCATCTTCTTGACTTGGTCCAAGCTTGATCCAAAGGCTCCTTGGATCACACCGTGCTAGCTCCAAATCTTGACATTTTATCCTTTGTTGAGCTATGCACCTACTAAGATCTTGATAATGAATCTGTCACTAATTAAATACAAGATCATTAGTAAACATAACTTCATGAGTTGATCATCATCAAAACTAGGGTGATAGGCCTTTGGGCCAACAATCTCCCCCTTTTTGATGATGACAAAACACATGAAGTTATATATGCATGGATTAAAGTAAAGCTTCAAAGAAGCTCCCCCTTAACTCATGCATATAAAATAAATAATAGATATGGCAATGAGGCACATGAATATGTATGCAAGTATGGAGATAAAACATGCAACAAGTATAAATCAAAATCTTTTTCTCCTATTTGCAATACAAAACATATATGCATAATTAACAAGGAAGACAAATACTTCTCCCCCTTAAGTAATGAAAACATGCATATAAACTCAAATACTTCTCCCCCTTTTTGTCACTCATCAACAAAGGGTTCAAAGTAAAATCAAATCAAACAAATTTTTCTCCCCCTTTTTGTCAAAAACAAAGAGATCAAGAAGGGGTAATACAAATCAATCAATAAAGATTTATATGCGATATACATTCATGAAGAGGAAGACGCTAAGTTAGCTTCCCTACACATATGCATTACATGAAGAAGGGATGACAAGCCCCAATTCACATAACACATATTATGTAATGCATAAGAGGAGATGTGAAGCTCCCCCTACACACGTATATCATATAAAAAAGAGTTGTCAAGCTCCTCAATTTATAATATACTCAACATGAATCTATATGTAGAAGAGATGTTAAGCTCTCCTTGCATATAAGAAATACAAATCAACAAATTTTTTTTAATTTTTCTTAAACAAAATTTTGAAAGGTATCAGAGCTTTTGTAAAATAAACAAATTTTAAGATACCAAATTGAAAATAATCATTATTGTAAATCATATTGATACCAATTGAAATTTAACAAATATGAAGTTGAAACATATGGATACCAATAGTAAACATAATGATCAAAATTTTTATTTTTCATCATAAACTTTGTGCTTTTAAAAAATGTGAGCCAATTGAAAGTTAAGCACATGAAAATCATATATATGTATGAGAAATGAGTATACCAAGTGAAATTGATACATACATATATAAGAAACAAAATATGAGTATATACAAATAAGTTCATATTGATACCAATTGAAACGATTCAATGATACCAATTGACATAACAATAAGATCAAGTGTATAACTCATAACCTACCACCCTTCATATGCACAAGGTAAAAGATTTTTCACTATAAAGCATACTTGAGCATAGTCGCCCATCCATCCTCCCATTGATGGTAGGGGTTTTCAAAAATAGATTTGAAAAATAAGCTTTGTTTGAAAAACTCTACCAAATGAAGAACAATTAACTAGTTAAAAATAATTTTTGAAAAACTAGTTAAAGATCCTTCAAAAACATGAAATCAAATGTTTTTCATAAAACATAACTAGATACACAAAAATTTAAGCACTCATGGTCTATAAGGCTCAAAATGATTTTAGCAAAAGTGTGAGTGTTAAACGATCATGTAAATAGCATTTTTATGAAAAAAGTCAATGAAGCTCAAAAAGATCATAAGTCACATTTTTAACAAAACATGAAAAATTATTTTTCATTAAAACACTAATCTTCATGGTAAATGTATGATTAATCCAATTCTAACAATACACATACATATCCCAAAAATTAAAAGAGTATTAATGATGTTTGCATGAAGGCAAGAGACTCACGGGTATACATGTATATTTATTAGATTTGAATTAAAAATACATATACATGAAGTAAAGTCATAAAATAGGCATAACAAGTATAAATGAAAGAATCATCAAAACTAGATTATGCATAAGCAAATAGTGGGTACAAATGAGCATGAAGTTCAATCATATATGAATCAATTGTAATTCACTATTTGTATATGTATACATGCAAGTTTTGATAAAATCTACATTTAAACATGTAAATACCACTTGAAGCACACAAAAATATGAACATGCTATATGATATATGAAATTAAAAGCATGTATGTAAAGAATAGGAGTTTTAGAAATTGTTACCAACTCCAAAGCTCCAAATATGGTGGTTGTCCCACCAAGCTTCTTGATAGTGATGCGTCTAAGATGTGCCCATAAAGTCCATTGCATCCACTACCAAGGCACCAATTCTCTCACGTTTTGTGAGAGCCCTCACCTACATCAAAAGCAAATGGTGGGAGTTTTGGTACCCATATTTTCTTGGGTCCACGGGGGTTAGTCTTATGTTGAGGAACCCAAAAATTTTTATTCTTAGCAAAATTAAAATGATCTAATCTATCATAATAATATTTTGCTAAATGGCCTTTGCGGCCACAATGTGTACATACGTACACCTTAGTATGCTTATGTGTAGGAGTGTGATCATGGTGTGCAACATTAGCATGATGATGTGCATGAATGGATGGAGTTTGTTTCTTTGAAAACAAAGACTCCAATTTAGTATGATTGAATGCACATGTGCTCAAATTAGAGCTCAAACTATCTATTTTATTTTTCAACATATTTATCTCATTAGTGGTGGCATGTAAAGCATGATGAGATAAAGAATCATTTTTCTTATTTCTTTTAGAAACAAATTCTTTTTCTTTTTCAACAAATTTTCTTTTCAAAGAGTTATTTTCTTGCAAAACACTTTCTCTTTGTTTTTCCACCAAATCAATTTTATTTTTCAAAGTAGTGTTCCCTTCACATAAATCATTCAATTTTGAAAGCAAGAAAACATTCTCATTTTTCAAATCTTTATTTTCTTTTTCTAAGAATGCAATCTTAGATTTGAAAGAATCATTTTCTTTAAGCATGCAATCAAAATCCTTTTTCAAATTTTTGTAATCTTTTTCTAAACATGCAATGTTAGATTTAAATGAATCTTGTTCTATATGCATGCAAGCAATGTTCTTTTTCAAAATTTTATTTTTCTTTTTAAGCATGTCATATCTTTCAAGCAATAGATGACAAAAAGTAGATAGCTCATCATATGACATGTCCTCATCATCTGATTCGGTGTTTACCTCAAGGGGGTTATCCCCTTGGACCATGTAGCACTTGTTGGAGGTGTCGCTTCCAACATCCGAGTCACTCCCCGCATAGTATAGATCTTTTTCGCCGAGGGAGGTGATGATGTTCCATACTACAAAAGACGATTCAACATTAGAAACCCTAGATAAATAATCATCATTTAGGGTTGACTTGATAGCATGAAGGGCTTTTGCATTAGCCTCAAAATTCTTACCATTTGAACAATATGAATCATTAGATATGGCAAGATAAACATGAATGCCTAAGGCCTTGAGGTACAATGACATCTTAACCTTCCAAATTTGGATGTTAAGAATGTCAAAGGTGGGTGGTGACATGAAGTCCATGGTGTGTGTACAAATATTGTGATTGTTGGCCCAAAGGCCTATCATCCTAGTTTTGATGATGATCAACTCATGAAGTTATGTTTACTAATGATCTTGTGTTTAATTAGTGATAGATTCATTATCAAGATCTTAGTATGTGCATAGCTCAACAAAAGATAAAATATCAAGATTTGGAGCTAGCATGGTGTGATCCAAGGAGCTTTTGGATCAAGCTTGGACCAAGTCAAGAAGATGAGAAGCCTTCAAGAGAAGACTTCAAGAAGATGAAGACTTGTGTCTAGGTATAAGATTTTGTTTTTGTTTTTAATTAAAAATGTAAAGGATAGATAGTTGGTGGATTGCTCAAGTATACCATGCACACACACTCTTGATTTAGAATTGTTTTCCTAAAAGATTTTTTGGTTTAGAAAAGATTTTTTATTTTGAAAAAATACAAGTTTGGTTTTTGGTGTTTCTCATGTACTTATCTTTTAACCAAAACCAAGTTTAGAGCTTTATGACAAAAACATAAATATTTCATTATGATTATGTAGTGGATCATATCCATACACACTATGCCTTAAAAATATATCTTGTTTTTGTATTTGATGAAGATTTGGAAAAACATGTTTTGGAAAATCAGTTTTTTATCTTGAGCCAAATATTTCCAAGTTACAAAAATAGTCCAATCTTTTATAACATGCCTTGATTTTGTGCAAGCATGTTTGTTTATCAAGTATATTGGTTAAAACTATTTTTGTAGATTTTTATGTATTTTATGGGATTTTATTTAAGTCAAAAAGACTAATTTTTTATCCCAGAAAACTATTTCAGGCTTCAGCCAAGTCGACTAGTCGACCTTACTAGTCGACTATACCTGAAGTCGGTCGACCGGGCCGGTCGACCGACGTACACAGACGTGCACGCTTGTGTGTACTGTTGGACGGTCGACCGTGACGGTCGACCGCTCCAGAGAGCAGTGCTCTCTGGAAAGTTCGGTCGACCGCACCGGTCGACCGTAGCTCCAACGGTCAGAAATCCGACAGTTGGCGGTCGACCGGCCGGTCGACCGGCAGTACTGACAGATCCCAACGACTATATTTTTCTGGCCTATAAATTGGGGGGTCTTGTCATTGTTTTGCAACAAGATTTTAGGAGAGCTTTGAGCCAGTTTTTCCCAGACTTTTTAAAGGGTTTTCTCCACAAAATAGTGAGCAAATATTTCCTATCTAAAGGAAGATTTTATAAAGAGTGTAAAAGAGATTTCTTTGAGTTTTCCTCCATCATTCACATCCTTGATTTTCTCACACCACACTTGAGCTATCCATTGATTATACATCCTATAGGTGTGTTGTAGTGAGAGTGCTTTAGGTGATCAAAGTGTTGTGATCACCAAAGATCTTTTCTTTGTTCTTTGAGGATACGGGTGTTGACACTTAAAAAAGACAAGATTCTCATTGGCCGAACGATGTCTAAACTTGTTGACATTTACAAAAGACAAGGGACAGACGAGCTGAAGACCAGTTTTCACCCACCTCCAAGGGACAAGGAAGCAGCTTGGACTCCACTGATCCAGCAAGCAGAACAGTGAACCCGGATTGTTTCTAAACAGACCTCAGCAGGTCTAAGATGCTAGCATTTAGCATTACATTAGCCCAAGGGGATAGCCTCGATTGAGAGGCTAGCATCATCCAACTTCGCCAGGAAGCTAACTAACAGCTTCGCCGAAAAGCCTCTTTTCGGACCTCGCCAAAGATTGCCTCTAGCTCCGCTATGAGCTTTAAAGCGGGCAGCTCCGCTATCAGCCTGCTATGGTCAACCTTTGACCAATCAAATCTCCTGATGAGATTGGATCCAATCTGATCAAATCCGATTAGGATTCAAATACGGCAGGTGATTGCCGCAATCTCTTGACTCTCTTGAAACGAGTAAGAGAATCAGAGAAAATCCTCCAACGAGATGGAAAGGATCAAAACAAATCGGAAAGATCGACCGACTTGCCATTTCCTAGCTCCGCAGAAGCTATCCTAGCCTCGCAGCAAGGCTACTTTCTAAATTCAAACAGATTCGGTTCAATCTGTTTCCATATCTTCAAAGGGGACGATTATACCCTTGCTTTCCCTATAAATAGCCCATCAAGGGTACAGGGACAGGGAGATCAGATCGAGGAGAGACTTCAAAGAAAAAAAAAAGAAGAAGAGAGGACTCCACAAGCAGAGGCTTCTTTACAACGCACCGTGCGTTCTCGAATTCAGAGACTCTTTAGAGAAATACTTCTCTCTTTCAGGATGGTGATACCCTAACAACCTCTTTTCCTCAAGGAATCTCCGGAACCAGGCGAGAAGGAATTCCTCACAGAAGGCGATTTTGAGAAGTAGCAAGAGGGTTCTACCAATCCTCTATTCTCTGATTCCCGGAACCAGGCGAGAAGGGAATCTCATCGCTCGCATCGTCAAAGGGACAAAGTGGTCGCGCGCTGACCAGACTCCTATCGGCACACTTCTCCAGAATCTCTGAGGAGATCTACTTGTAATCTTTTGAGAATACTTGTAATTTAGCTCCTCAAACTCTTTTTTGTAAGTTTTCCCCCTTTGCCAACATATAGGAAAACAAGATGGCGACTCCGCTGGGGATTGTATTCTCCTCTGCTGAGAATCAAGTGTCGCAATGCGGCGAACAGACCTTCGGGTCTATCTCTGAATTCAGAAAAGCCGGTGCATCCAGATCTTCTCTGGCTAAATCTTCAAGCAAAGTCTCTGCGGAGACGGAAAAGGTTCTCTGCAAACCTGCCGCAGTTCTCTGGCGCAACAAGAAAACATGCCCGCAGCCCAGATCCTGCACTTTTGAGAACCTGGCTATCCAGATCGATCAAGGAAGATTTGAAGAAGTCCTCCCTGGGGGTGGCCTGACGCTTCGAGCACGAAAGCACAGGAAGGTCTTCATGGCCAAGGTTTCAAATCAGAAACCAGAGGCAGGATCTTGCCAGCACCCCACAGCCCCGCTTGTGGCTATTCAGGTTCCTTGCGAACCTAGGCGTCCCCTGTCAAGGCTGATATGGAAGCCTAAACAGGAGTCTTCAACCAAAGCTTCCGGAGTAGTCATGCCGAGACTGCGCCTCTCCCGCGAAGAAAAGGGTAAGATGCCCATCTGCCCTGACGATGCTGCCAGCCATGAAGTCACGACGGCAATCATACCGTCACCTGAATCAAGGGCAGCAAAGCCTTCTGTCAGCTTCGCTTTCACAAGCGAAGCTATTGTACCGCAACGAATTCACTGGGTTCGCGGCCGCAAGGCTAAGACCGCAGTGTTATCTGAGGTTGATCCCCTTCGCAGCAAAATAGCGGGCAAGGCACCACAGCGTGCTCCGCTCCCCAATTCATCAGGCACTAAGCTCGCACCCATCGGTGAAGCTAGCGCCAAAGTACTATTCAGTACTAATCCCTTCTGCAGGGATAAGAGGAACGGAGCATTATCCCTTGTACGCTCTAGAAAGGCCTCTCCACGGGGTTGTTCAGGCTCTATTGAACCTAACCTGCGACAATTCTTGGCAAACAAGCGGGAATTGGAGTCTCTCCAAACCACCTCCCCTTGTTGTCAAAAAGGATGCCGACTTGTGACAATCCATTCAGCCCGTTGTCGGCAATATCCAATCAAGGCTGCATCTCCGCATAGTCAATCGGCGTTTAACCGGTCGTCCACACATGCCACAAAGAAGCATCATGAAAGGAGTGCTTCGCGAGGCCCAGCCTTCGCGTCCGTCAACATGACCGGAAGAGGACGAGAGCGACACAGGGAGGGTCATACATCTGATGATACCCCTTTCGGCTCCCCAGATCCAGATTATAGCCCGGGCTTGGGTGAAGTCTTGGTGCAAGAAGAAGGTGTTTTCCGAAACACCAGATCCAGGGTGGCGATACCCTATAATTATGAACAGCCTTCCTCCTCGACGGTCCCAACCGTGCCACAACTTAGGCGGTCGCCCCAATCATCTGATGGAGAAGATGAAGACAACGGGTATGCCTCCTCAGCAACGGTCAGTTCTGTGCGAACGGACAAAGCATCGGTTAATATGGCCGATAACGCCAATGACGATCTTCGTCGGCGTTTGGAAGCTCAGGAACAGACCTCTAGAACTCAGCAAGAGGCCCTGGACAATATTCAACAGATGCTCGCTCAGCTCCTCAGCAACCGGAATGATGATACCGGGAGTAATCATGACGAGGAGGGACATCTCAGCAATGATCCGCCCAAGACGGAGAGATCTAAGGGAGGCTCTTCCCTGGATGCCAAAGTCCTTAAAGGCCTTCAAGCTCAAATTTCATCCCTGGCTCAGAGGGATGAATTAAAGAAAGTAGGGGCAGTTCGTCCTTACCCACTGGAGTGGGATTCGGTGCCATATCCGCCAAAGTTCAAACCACCAACGTTGCATACGTATGATGGTAAGAGCTCGCCCAATCAGCACATCTACTATTTCCGGTCTCAGACTGGTAATGTTATAAGCAATGATGCCATCATGGCTAGGCTGTTCATTGGCACCTTAAAGGGAGTGGCTTTCGACTGGTTCCGAAGCCTCCCTCCGGGCTCTGTCAATTCCTGGATTGACCTAGAAACTCGGTTCCTCTCTCGCTTCTATGAGGATGACACCGAAGTGACCATGGACAAACTCCTCTCCACTGTGCAGAGGAAAGGCGAATCTGTCCGTGAATACATTGAGCGGTTCAGAAATCTATCTCTGATGTGCCCAGCAGGGATGCCATTACCCATGCTCTTACAGACATGCAGGCACAACTTCTTGGATCAAGTAGAAGTCCGCATGGGGGCTGTCAAAGCCCATACTTGGAAGGAATTGATCGAACAAGCCGAGATAGCCGAGAAATCGGCTAAGAAGTTTGAGCCATCCGCCCCTAGAAGCAAATGGGGCGCGAACAACAAAGGGCGTAGCGATCTCCCGCAGTCTTCTCAAGCTAAAGGGAAGGAGATTATGTCCGTCGAGCTGACCGGGGACATGCAGTCAAAGGCCAAGAAGAGCGGCGTCAACAGCCAGGAGCCTAAATTCTCTCCAAAACAGTATTCCTTCAGAGATGATCAGGTGGTCACGATATTCCATCTGCTCCACAAAGGAAATAAGATGAAGCTACCGGATGCTCGGCGTCCTAATGAGATAGGGCGCACAAATGACCCCAAATACTATCTTTATCATAGGATGGTCCATCATCCTACTGACAAGTGCTATGTCCTCAAAGACAGGATACAAGCCCTAATAGATGCCGGCGTCCTCACATTGAAAACGGAACAGAAGAAAGTCACTGCCAATATGGTGACTCTTGAGTTCGGCACTGCCCAGAAGGTCACAGTTCCCGACGGGACCTATTCAGCCTCGGCACCGTGGTTGGAAGTCAAGCATCCTCCAGCCATGACTCAATACAACAAGGGTCTCGTCCCTTTGACATTGGAGACGGGGGAAGTTATGTGGATACACCCTGACCTCGTCCAAGACATACAGCGGACGTCGAAGGACTCCAGCAAAAAGGGCAAGTCCTGCAATGTCATCTCTGTCTTGCCAGATGATGGTAATCTTACTTCGGCTTCCCTCAGTGATTCAGAAGAAGAGAAGCATGCTTGCACAGCGCAGGCAGATGCGCCTCAACAGACGGGCACCCGGTCTGGAAGATCATACTTAAGGCAGTATGACAAGTCTACTGACGAGATACAACAGCAAACGACGTCAGTACCAATGCCGGCATCCACTCCAATTCCAGCCAAGGGAAAGAAGAAGCCTAAGGAAGTGCGGTTCGACCATGCGTTGAAGAAACCGTCAGTCCAAGGTTTAGCCACGCCCTTCCGCTTTGATATATTGGCTCACTTAGCCAATATCCCGGCTCGTATCACAATACACGAGCTCCTTCGTCTCTCTAAAGAGACAAGAGAAGCACTCAGAGATGCGTTAGCCAACTCAGAGTCCTTTCTGACATACATGCCTGAGGTTCCTGGTGACGAGATCTGGCCTTCCTGCTCAGAGTGCCATCACGCACAATCAAAGGTGCCTGCTATCACCTTCACGGCGGAAGATATGCTTCTCAAGGACAACAAACACGATCGACCTCTGTACTACACCGGATATATTGGTTCAACATCATTGAAAGAGTACAAGTCGATCCGGGGTCTGCACTCAGCATCATCCCCAAAGGCTCCCCTATTTCCTCGGCATACCATTGTACAGGTTGTCCGCAACCACCACTACAATATACGGTTTTAACGCCGGGAGCAGCCATCCGCTTGGAAAGATTCGGCTCCGCTGCAGAATCGGAAGCTTGAAGTCAGAAGTGACATGTTATGTCATTGATGCTGACACATCATATAACTTGCTGCTAGGAAGACCTTGGATCCATGCCAACTGGATCGTTCCTTCCACCCTCCACCAATGCTTCAAATATGTTGAAGATGATGTGACAGTACGAACTGTCTTCGCTGAAAAGCAACCCTTCAAGGGGGTGGAAAACTACTTCACCGACGCCCTCCTGTATCAAGAGGCCGACGGAACGCCTGCAGAGCCATTGCCAGACGATGATGAAAGTGGCAATGAGGCGGATTCAGAATCCGAAACAGGCGTGCCAGCCATTTTGATTGGCGAACCAATTACAGCATGTTTCCTCAATGACCCCCAATGTAATATCCCTTCTGATGAAGAGGGTGAATGGGTAATTAATGAGAGTATCTCTTTTGGTTATCCTGCGAGTATTGGGTCAATTAAATCCATCATAGAGGGCTCTCTGCACATGCCCGTACATGAGTCAAGTTCGGCTACTACATCTGTGGAGGTTATAGAAGGGGCCACGCTGGTAATCCCTCCATCCAAACAAGGTCAATTGCCGATAATCTTCGGTAGAACCCAGCCACGGGGACCTGCAGCTACAGAGTCAAGCTCGGACTCAGAAACCCCACAGTTCTTCCGTTATGCGCAACCGGCACGCCATATTATGGAGAAGATGGGATATGACTTGAAGCAGGCAGGCGGCCTGAACTTCGGAAAAGGAAGACGCAGCTTGATGCGTAACTCCGTCCCAAGAGGGAAACCTGCAAAGTACTATGATAGTACACGCAGGGGGTTAGGGTATGTCACACCCACATCATCAGTAACGGTTCAAGTCAAAGACGACGAACCAATTCCATTACAGTCGAGCTCATCTGCCGAGTGGGACTCTGACATCAGCATAGGAGGAATGTTCAATGGCCTCACTGTGAATATGACTTCAGCCAGTCAATTGGAACCTGCAGAAGCTACTGATGAGGAACCTTGGGTCCAGCAATTAAGTCTCCAATGGGAAAAGCGGTTCGAGCTGCGCGAGCCACCTACCGAAGACAAGGTGATCCAGGTCAACTTGGGTAGTCAAGATCACCCCAAACCTATTTTCATAAGTGAAAGCTTATCACTCATCAAAAAGGAAGAATTGATAATGCTCGTAAAAGAGTATATAGATGTCTTCGCCTGGAGCTATGAAGACATGCCCGGACTTGATCCACAGGTCGCCATGCACGGTCTAAACATCAAGAACGACGTTAAGTCGGTCAAGCAGCAACAACGTCGGTTCCGCCCAAACATCATGGAGGCTATTGAAGCCGAAGTTCATAAGCTCATTGCTTGTGGCTTCATCCGGGAGGAACAACATCCAGACTGGGTAGCTAACATCGTCCCCGTCCTCAAAAAGAACGGGAAAATACGGATCTGCATCGACTACCGTGATCTCAATACGGCCTGTCCCAAAGATGAATTCCCACTGCCGATCACTGATGTCATGATCGACAACACATGCGGGTTCGAGAGGATGTCTTTCATGGATGGCTTCTCAGGGTACAACCAGATCAAGATGTATCCTGATGACGAGAAGCATACTTCTTTCCGAACGCCATTGGGGGTATACTGCTACACTGTGATGCCCTTCGGACTGAAGAACGCCGGAGCAACCTACCAGCGGGCGATGAGCATGATCTTCCGCGACCATCTCCGAAAGACGGTGGAATGCTATGTTGACGACATTGCCGTCAAAAGCCGCAGCAAAAATGAACATCTTCGCGATCTGAGAACGATGTTCGACATAATGCGGGCTCATCAGCTGAAAATGAACCCGACAAAATCCTTCTTAGGAGTATCCAGCGGCAAATTCCTTGGGTTCATTGTCACATCAAAAGGGATCCATCTGGACCCAGACAAAGTCAAAGCCATCCAGGACATGCATCCACCAAGGAATCTCAAGGAGCTCCGAGGCTTGCAAGGCAGGTTAGCCTACATCAGAAGATTCATAGCAAATCTTTCGGGTCGTTGCCAGCCCTTTACCCGTCTCATGAAAAAGGGTACTGCCTTCATATGGGACCAAGCTTGTCAAGAAGCCTATGAAGACATTAAGAGGTATCTCACAAAAGCTCCGGTCTTAGTGGCCCCTACATCAGGGAAACCATTCTTGCTTTATGTAAAAGCTCTGGACTACTCCCTCGGTGCCCTCCTCGCTCAAAAGGACGACAATGGCCATGAGCAGGCCATTTATTATCTGAGCAGGACTCTCATAGGAGCGGAATCTCGCTACAATCCTATTGAGAAAGAGTGTTTAGCTCTCGTCTTCGCTGTCCAGAAGACACGACATTATTTGGTTGGCCAAACCATACATGTCATCTCCAGGGTGAACCCTTTACGTCTTCTCATGACGAAGCCAGGGTCGCTGAATTCAAGGTTGGCTAAATGGGCACTTCTGTTGTCTCAATACGACATGACCTTTACTCCTCAGAAGGCAGTTAAAGGCCAGGCCCTTGCAGAGTTCTTAGCTGCTCATCCAGTTCCAGAACATTCAAAACTTCACGAAGACATCCCTGATGAAGTCTTCGAGTCTAATGCAACCTCAGCAGAGGAAGTGTGGCAGATGTTCTTCGACGGAGCATCGCGGATGGGCCCCAAAGGGAAGATTATTGCCGGAGTGGGGGTTGAGTTCATCTCCCCACAGGATCATATCCTTCCCAGAGCATTCTCCTTGACAGAATCATGCTCCAATAATGTAGCGGAATATAATGCTCTGCTCATCGGCCTCCAGCTCGCCCAGGGAATGGGGGTACGCTACCTCGAAGCTTATGGCGATTCAAAACTGATCATCAATCAGGTTAAAGGCGAATACGAAGTCCGCCATGAGGATTTGGTGCCCTATTACCATACAGCCATCAAATTGGCTAGCCTATTTGAAGGCTTCTACATCGGGCACGTGTCCCGATCTCAAAATACCAAGGCGGATGCCCTCGCTGCATTAGCAACAACGCTAGCCTTACCGGCCGACACCGAGTATCACCTCACAGTCGCAACCCGGCATCTCGTATGCTCCAAGCATATGCTAAGGATCCAAGAGGTCCATAATATCTCCGTGGGTCTTGAGCCGAGGGATTGGCGCTTCCCTCTCATTGACTATGCTCTGCACGGTCTGCTTCCAGACGATCCCAAAGAAGCGGCGTCCATCAGACGAAGGTCGCTCCGTTTCCACTATGATCCAACCTTGAAGACACTTTACCGTCGTTCATATGACGGTGTCCTCCTCCGTTGTCTCTCTCATTCAGAGGCACAGGAAGCGCTCCAAGAAGCGCACGACGGCATTTGCGGAGCTCACCAGCCGGGTCCAAAGCTTAAAGACAGGCTGCACAGGCTTGGGTACTACTGGCCGACCATGATGGCCGACGCCACCCAAAATGCACGAAGGTGTAAAGCGTGCCAAGTCCATGCAGACTTCATTCACCAACCTTCGGAATTGCTCCACCCTACTGCTGCTTCATGGCCATTTGAAGCATGGGGAATCGATGTCGTAGGGCCAATCAGTCCCTCTTCGGCAAGAGGTCACCGGTTTATCCTGGCAATAACCGATTACTTCTCAAAATGGGCAGAGGCCACACCGTTGGCCGAAGTTAAAACCTCCAATCTGGTTAGCTTCATCAAACACCATGTCATCCATCGATTTGGTGTCCCCAGGCGGATCATCCACGACAATGGTCCTCAATTCATAAGCCAAGGGTTCTATCGGTTCTGCGATAAATACCGAATTCAGAATGTGGCTTCAACCGCCTACAATCCTGCCGCCAACGGCTTGGCACAGGCATTCAACAAGACAATCATCAAGCTGCTCAAGAAGTTTGTCTCCTCGAACAAGCGAGATTGGGACGAAAAGCTCGGCGAATGCCTTTGGGCCTACCGGACTACGGTTCGGACACCGACAGGCAATACGCCTTTCTCCCTGGTATATGGGTGTGAAGCGGTCATCCCATTGGAAATCCAGGTGCCATCATTGCGGGTAGCCTTGACTACTAAGATGACATCAGAAGACAATGATCGCCTGCGTCTTCAAGAGCTCGAAGCCCTAGACGAGAAGCGGCTACAAGCTCAGCAACACATCGAGCTATATCAGGCTCGGATGTCAAAAGCCTTCAATAAGAAGGTCAAGCAGAGAGTCTTCCAGAAAGGAGACCTGGTCTTAGCCGTCAGACGACCGATGATCATGACGCATAAGACCAAAGGCAAATTTCAGCCTAAATGGGAAGGACCGTTTGTGATAGAGACAGTCTATTCAAACGGAGCATACCGCCTTACAACTGCAGATGGCGACCTCCTCATGATGCCGATCAATGGCAAATTCTTAAAGAAGTATTATCCTTAATCAAGGATCTTGCTCTCGATCAGGTTAACATTACACCTCTGATCGAGATCCGCGCATCCGGAATGCGCACAAAGAGAGCCTCTCTCTTTCTCCAAGCTCCATCAAACCCGTTGATAGCTGGGGGTTTGCTAAAAATCCTAAGGGACCTGCTCCCATTTGATTCCCTCTCCAGAATCACCTACCAATTCTCATCCATAGAGTGGTAGGACCACATATATTCCGCTGTTATGTTAACATTAAACCTATGACAGCAATCCCCTCGTTTCTCCCCGTGAGAATGAGACCACCAAAATCACCTACCAATTCTCATCCATAGAATGGTAGGACCACATATATATCTCGCTGTTACGTTAACATTAAACCTATGACAGTGATTCCCTCGTTCTCCCCGTGAAAACGAGACTTTTCCCGAACTCCATTGCAATTTTGAAGCTTAGTGGCGTCTCAATTGGTTACGTCATCGCGACCTCTGAACCAGCAGACAGCTAAGTCTCAATCCCGAGTCCTGTTGACATTTACAAAAGACAGGTCTCGATACTCGTTGACATTTACAAAAGACGAGTATCACCTATTTTGAGCTTGGTGGCTTCTCAACCAGTTACGTCATTGCGACCTCTGAACTGGCAGATAGCCAAGTCTCATCTACCATTGAAGCTTAGTGGCGTCTCAATTGGTTACGTCATTGCGACCTCTGAACTAACAGACAGCTAAGTCTCAATCCCGAGTCCTGTTGACATTTACAAAAGACAGGTCTCGATACTCGTTGACATTTACAAAAGACGAGTATCACCTATTTTGAGCTTGGTGGCTTCTCAACCAGTTACGTCATTGCGACCTCTGAACTGGCAGATAGCCAAGTCTCATCTACCATTGAAGCTTAGTGGCGTCTCAATTGGTTACGTCATTGCGACCTCTGAACCAACAGACAGCTAAGTCTCAATCACCGAGTCCTGTTGACATTTACAAAAGACAGGTCTCGATACTCGTTGACATTTACAAAAGACGAGTATCACCTATCTTGAGCTTGATGGCTTCTCAACCAGTTACGTCATTGCGACCTCTGAACTGGCAGATAGCCAAGTCTCATCTACCATTGAGCTTAGTGGCGTCTCAATTGGTTACGTCATTGTGACCTCTGAACCAGCAGACAGCTAAGTCTCAATCTCGATGCTTGCTGACATTTACAAAAGGCAAGTATCTCCCCTTTTAGCCCTGCAAAGGGCTAACCTCGAGACTGACAACATCTCAATTGGTTATGTCATTGCGACCTCTGAACCAACAGACAGTCATGTCTCATTATCCAAACAGCAGAAGTCAAAAGAAAGAATTTTTATTAAATTCCAAAAGGATGGGATACATGGAGGAGCCTATAGGCGTACATGATAAGATCGGATCCGATCTCCGAGCGAAGCCAGCCTCGTCCTCCTGTCATCAGCAGCCTGGGCCAGCGCCTGTGATCTTAGCTCAGCCTCATCGAAGTCCACCGCCTGAGCCAGACGAGCCTCGACCTCCGCTAAAGTCGCCCTCTGTGACGACTCCTGCCGTGCTAATTTCTCACTTTGAGCCCTAAGCTGCTTAAGCCACGCAGTCTCTTCAAGACGCACCGGTGTAGCCTTGGATAAGAGGAGATTTGCTTTCCTGATCATCTCCTCGGCCATTCTAATCTTATCTTCGGCATCAAGAAGAGCACTGGTGGAAGCGTCAATTGCACTCCCAACCTCTACTTGCTCTGTCTCCAAGGACTTCAAGTCAGAGGAGATAGCCTCAGCGGCTTCTTGAGCAGCAAGCCAAGCTTCGCGCCTTTGCGCGACAAGATGTGAGAGCCGTTCATCAGCCAAAGACGCTACGTCTGAACTATAGAGGCGGCGCCATTCCTCCACGTCCTTCTCAAGGTCATCTACCAGGAGTTCCAGAGCAGTAGCTTGATGGTACCCCTCAAAGTCCCGGATACACTCAATGCCACGGGAGAGGACCATCTTCAGCTTCGAGAATGGCACAGGCGAACCCTTCAAGACTAGACCGATAGTCTGCTCCAAACTGTTATAGAAGCTGTCGACCAGATTACCGATGAAATCATTCTCAGCTTCATCAACCCTTGAGACAACCTCGGGGCAATCTACCAACCCAGTCGACACCGCCGCAGAAGAAGAAGCGGGAACATTGACAGCAGCAGGGCAAGCCAAAGGTGACCTCGGCGGAGTCCTCAGCGACACCAGCACGCCAGCCACCGCGGAGGTAGGACTGGCAACCACCTCTGGAGCAACAGGCTCAACCACCTGAGTTGGGGAGGCAGGGCTGGTGATCACCCTCAACTCCATACTCGCCGGCATCTCACTCGGGAGTAAAGGCATCTGTGGGACTGCCGTCTCCACAACCCCCGACCTCTCAGTTGTCATGGGCTGATAAGAGGGGAGGTCGCCATACAGCGCGTCCAACATGGCAACATCCGTCGCGGACGAAGCACTCAACCTACCCTCTGATCTTCCAGGGGAAGTCTCCGGCTCCTTCAAAGCCGACGCATCTTGAGGCCGAACACCTGCAACAAAGCCATGGTCAAAAAGCGGAAGCAGTAAACAAGAGGAGATCAAAAGGTCGTCATTTTACCAAAGGCTGATGTTATTTCGTCAGCCTCATCAGTCTCTAGGGGTTCCATCGCGAAGTTCTTGCCAGAATCAACGCGGATAGCCGGCCTGCTCGCCGATTCCTCCGCAGACCACCCGGTAGAGCTGGATGCCATAGGACTTCCTTTAGAAGTCCCAGCGCCCGACGGGCCAATGTCGGCCACATCACCTCCAGATTCCTCCGAGCGAGTAAAGGAACCAGCAGCAGCTCCATAAGCGAATAGAGGATCATATTGGTCCCTTCGCTCCCCATGCTCCTCAGCTCCTGCAACAAAAAGCAAATGATGAGTTATTTAAAGTGCGCTGAAGGCATATTAGATGGGGGGCCAATCTTACCAGTAGTCGATTTAGCAACCGACGGCTCAGCCACTAATGGAGCAGCAGAAGGAGGCGCAGCAGAGGGCTCACCCTCTACCACGATGGTAGGAGTCTGGCGACGGGGCCTCTTCGCCGACGACTTCCTACGGGATCCACTCCCACGCTTCCTTTTGAAGTGGACATCAGAGTCCTCTTCTTCCACTTCCTCCACATGTTGTGAGGGAGCTGTCCCCACTACACCAGACCCGGCTTCACGAATATCAGTTTCGTGGGCATCAGCCCTTGTCTCTGCCTCGAAATAAGGGCTTCCCGCATCAGAAGCCCCGCTGTCATCTACAGCGATGAACTCCTCTATGCCAGGGACACGGACTCGTTTGCCCTCCATCTTATCAGAAGCCTTCTGCCTCATCCGATGAGAAATTAACTTCACACCCGAACGGTTGGCATTAAACCCAGCAGGCGTGGAGTTCGAAGCCGCATACCATTGGCAGAAACACAGGGTCGTCCAAAGGCCGGGATCCCTCAGCGGCGTGCGCAGCCGCGCTCCAGTGTCATTCGCGGTAAAGAACCGCCAACCACGAGCCCCATCAATGAGGCTCCCCATGAAAGCCAGGTCCGGATTGGGGTTGCCCACATACAACTGATCATACCCAAATTGGCGGGCAAATCGGCTCGGGACGTAGGGCTCCAGGTAGCAGGTATCCCCACTCCTGTACAGCAAATGCGAGGGCCGGATACAGACCAGCCACTCGAAAACACCCCGACTCATAGGAGACCGACCTGACTCCACATCATGGAATTCCTCGTTGTATCCTGCACCTCGCAGGCGAGGAAAACAACGGAACAGGCTATAAGCGTCATAACGACGTACTAACTTACGGGCCTCGGCCACATAAGTTTTCTGCCACGAACGGCCTTCAAAGCGACGGAGAAGCGCCGTTTGAACACCCTGCGGAGGGTCTTCCCCAGCTCCAATTAAACTGGGGCAGTGCAAGGCGAACCACGCCATCAAGTAGGTGTACGGTAAACCTACCCTAGGATTGGGTCCATCAAAAGGCAGGACGGCACCCTTCCCTCGCCTTGACGCCATTGGCCTGCAGAAAGCCTCCGTCAGTGCACGAAGGCCCCTCTGAATACAACACACCATGGCCGGGAGAAGACCCAGACGGTGGCCATGAACCAAGCGGACGGCAGGCAGCAGCACATTCGGGTGGACGATGTCACCCGAAGAAGAAGGCACGACACATTTCTTTAACCAGATGGTTAAGAAGCCAGCCAGCAACGCCTTGCGAGACATAGGCCGACGGGCCTGATGGTGAAAGCTCCGAAGAACATCACCCTTCTCGAAAGGACCATCATCTTCTGCCACGACGATGTCCTTTTCAGCATGCACCTCCATCCTTACCAAGATGTCTTCTTCAGCAACTCCTCAATGAGCTGCCTCAGGCGCACTAGTCATATCCGGGAACAAGTAGTTCCCCCAGCTCTTCAAGCTCTTCGAGCTACCCTTGCCACCTCCGTGGATGCTGGAGCAAATGTGCAAGTGGCACATCAATTCCCGATATGTCTCGAGCAGAGCAGGTTCCTGCTTCTCCAGAATAGCCAACTCCGCCTCACAGGGAAAGTACTCTTCGTATGGAAGAGACCAGAAGGGCAAAGCAGAGATTTCCCGCATCTCGTGCAAGGCCATGCCCAACTCACCAACTGGGGTGAAGAAAGTCCCCGAGGCCGGGCAATACAACTCAAGGATGGCGTAGAAGCACGCCACCTTCATCTCAATGCCGTAGCAGGTCGCCCTGACGGCCTCATGGAGGTTTAACCTCTCTAAATCCCCCTCAAAATGAGTGAGGATATAGTTGGTCAACTCCGCCCACCACGACCTAGGAGGGTGGACCCAACCGGGAGTCCTGAAATCGGTGGCGGGGTAATTCCCGTCAACTTCGCAGAACTGAGTGCCAAAGGTCGGCGCCGCAGCTGGGTTCTCTCCTACTGGAAGGTCCCGCGATACCTTCCCAGGGTATAGCCCCATTATGCTACGAGGATGGCCCGCCCTCGAGTAGCCGGACTGGAATGTCAACCTCCCGACACTTACAGACTCGGCGTTTAGACTCACGCCCCACGCCATCTTCCGAGCCTGAGTCGCGCTCGCGAAGGAAGACAAAGCAAAATGCCGCTTAGAGGACGGGAGATAGAATCTCTCGCCGTCCAACTGGAAGATCCACTGGCCTTCACCGGCCTGCAGCTGGCGATCTGGATCAGGAGCAGCATCCCCGAACATGAAGTCAGGCTTTCTGTAAGCCTGACGGTCGATATCTTCAAGTGGAGCCGTAGTCAAGATGCTCCGCATGGCCTGCGGACGACCCTCCTGGATGAGCGTATCCCGTACAAGGGAGCTCGGCTCACTGAACAACGAAGCCTGCCCATAGAACTGCAAGCTGATGCTTCCGCCTGCTCGACTGGCTAGACCGAACAGACTGTTCTGGAGGCCGGAGGCGTGATGTACTGCCAAAAACAGAAGTAAGCTATGATTAGTTCACCAATCAAGTGGATGCAAAAGCATAAAAATTCACTAAGGCATAGCCTCGCTCAGCGAGAAAAGCCAGCAAGGCGATAGCTTCGATGAAGCATGATCTCGTGGATGAAACTGCATCTTCGCAGGAAGAAACCCGAAGCACCAACTTCGCATAAGCAGGAAGTGGTATAGCCCTGAGGGCTGATGTCATCAAAAGGGCATTATGGTCAAAAGTCATCATGACTGAGAGGACTTATTCAAGTCCTTTTCCTCAAACAGTACGGAGACGGCCCCAGTTATGGCTTCGTGCGAAAGCCCAAAGAAGAACTGTTCAGTTCTTAACTCCCTGGTGCAAGCAAAATAGGGAAGTTGAAGGGAAACGAGTTTCCTGATAAGGACAGATCATACTCGATCGTCCTAATGGACAAATATCGACTCCAAAGGAGCAAGACCACCATCTCTAAGAAGAGTCTCTTACCAGCGACAGGTCGCTCGATGACCGGAGGAGGAACGCCCTCCGCTGCAGAAGTCGCTGCTTCCTTACCCGCTCGTCTTTTGGGCGCCATTGAAGAGTTGCTAGAGTCCTCGAAGATCTCTGAATGAAAGGGAAGAAGAAGAGGAAGAGATAGAAAGTTCTCTGAAAAAAAAGGAAGACCTTTCCATATTCAGCCCAATCGGGCTTTTATAGGCCAATCAGCGCCTGAAACGAGGCCTCGAAAAAAGGCCCATGCCGCCGTTTCGAATTAATTCGAAACAGCGCCCGAAGCGCCTTCCCGAGAAGCGCCGGTTCAACTCTACTAAGAGTTAACTTCGCACTAGTGCAAAAGTGCGGGCTTCGCACAATCCTTCAAGGGTTTCGATGAAAAGCCTACCTTAGCCCTCTAAAAAGCGTGCTGCTCGCGGTACACACCAGTCTCGCGAAGACCATTCGAAGGAAGGACTATGTCCTTAGCTCCGCACACAGTTTAGCCCAGCAATGGCCAAACTCTCAGTGAAAGTAAGCAAAAGTCAGATGATCAGACGATGAACTTTCATTGATTCAAAAGCAAGGGTACATTTGATATTACATCAAAGTTGTGTTTCATATAACACACCAATTTGCCTAACAAGGTCATTCGCATACAAGCGGTTTTATCTGCTCCCAGGCCAAACCAACGGGACAGGAAGGGCCTTCCTCCTGCATAGGGCCGTAGTCAGTGGCGCCACAAGGACACGGTCATTTTTCTCCACAAAATGGCAGATCTTGCCAGGCCATTTTTGTTGAAGCCTGGCAATAAAAACCTATCGCCGCCAACACGATAGATCAAGTATAATGGGAATCGGCAGTGGTACCAGTGATCTAACAGGCGTGATGCCCACTTTCCTGAAGTGGATCGCCCCCAAAGGCCACCAAAGTTGAAAGTCGGCAATGATGTCAGTGATCTCACAGGTGACGCCCACTATCCCGAAGCGGATCAACTCCGACAAAGCGGCTACCAGCCTCACCTCAGAACGAATCATCTCGTATAAGAGGCTGCCAATAGCCTCTGGGACGCGCACCCCGCTGCCCCGAATTGTTCCTCCTGCTTAAAAGTAAAGCTTCAACCGGGGAAGCATAAGGAAATTTCATGGTTTCTTCCATCAAGTTACCAGACTGGCAAGCATAGCTCACTGCAAGGCAAATTGGAGCAAGTTAGCAGCCAAGCACAGAAAGAGCTGCAAAAACATTAAGTCAGATTCTTCAGCGGCAAAGTGATCCGACTTCAGTCAAAGCAGAGGATAAGCCCCGCCTGCACAGCAACTATGGGCTGGCTCAGCAAACGCCAAGTCCTAGCCTCACCTCTATGGCAAAGTCAGACTGATCTTGTGAGGAACAGTCTCAACACTCACCAATATGGCAAGACTGGCTCAACCTTTGAAGAGACCAAGTCCTAAGTTCTGCCTGTGTAGCAAACTTAACATGCAGTGATCTTTCTCTGATCAAATCAAGATGATAGCTTCATAGAAAGCTGTGCTGAAATTCTTCTCTGCAGATCAGCCGAGTGCAAGATGAAGAGCAAGGGAAGCCAATCCCTAAAGCAGCTGTCAAAGCTAAACCAAGGGAGATGAATTCCCTAAAATCGGTGAAGTCGTTGAACGATCAAGACTTACTGGTCCTTGACCGGTTAGACAACCAGAGTGGGCTTTCCCACTAATTCAGAGATCTGAGTATCTCTCACAACCAAGAGAAGAGAAGGAAGGCAAAACATTTCTCTTCAGAGGACCTCAAGTGTCCTATTTATAGGCCCCATGGCCTGAGCACTCTCACCCCAAGCGTGGAAGCACGAGCGCATTCAAGGCATTTATTGCGCCTTGATGGAAGGGACGGTTTTTCCTTGGAACCGTGCAAAGGGAGAAAACGTCTCCCTCATGAAAGGCATTCATGGCGCCTTGAAGAAAGGGAGTATTTTCCCTTGGAAACGTGCAAATCGGAGAACATCTCCCTCGATTGGCGCGAAAGAAGGAATGATCCTCCTCGTAACCGCCCCACGGCAGTTGGCTTTGAAAAGGCAACAGGAGTTCCAAAGCGAACTTATTTCTTGGAAGCCCAGATGCGGAGCTACCCCGACGCGAAGCTACTCGCGAACCAGTGCAATTCTTCGGCGAATTCATCCCAAAGCAGGTTTGAAAGCGAAGCTGAACTCAACCATCATGGCGATGTTCATACTCCACACCACCATCACAGCAGTTCAAAGTGTTTCGGAGTCTGAGCTATTGCAGACTCTCGAAAACTTTGAAGGGGGTCTTGTTGACACTTAAAAAAGACAAGATTCTCATTGGTCCGAACGATGTCTAAACTTGTTGACATTTACAAAAGACAAGGGACAGACGAGCTGAAGACCAGTTTTCACCCACCTCCAAGGGACAAGGAAGCAGCTTGGACTCCACTGATCCAGCAAGCAGAACAGTGAACCCGGATTGTTTCTAAACAGACCTCAGCAGGTCTAAGATGCTAGCATTTAGCATTACATTAGCCCAAGGGGATAGCCTCGATTGAGAGGCTAGCATCATCCAACTTCGCCAGGAAGCTAACTAACAGCTTCGCCGAAAAGCCTCTTTTCGGACCTCGCCAAAGATTGCCTCTAGCTCCGCTATGAGCTTTAAAGCGGGCAGCTCCGCTATCAGCCTGCTATGGTCAACCTTTGACCAATCAAATCTCCTGATGAGATTGGATCCAATCTGATCAAATCCGATTAGGATTCAAATACGGCAGGTGATTGCCGCAATCTCTTGACTCTCTTGAAACTAGTAAGAGAATCAGAGAAAATCCTCCAACGAGATGGAAAGGATCAAAACAAATCGGAAAGATCGACCGACTTGCCATTTCCTAGCTCCGCAGAAGCTATCCTAGCCTCGCAGCAAGGCTACTTTCTAAATTCAAACAGATTCGGTTCAATCTGTTTCCATATCTTCAAAGGGGACGATTATACCCTTGCTTTCCCTATAAATAGCCCATCAAGGGTACAGGGACAGGGAGATCAGATCGGGGAGAGACTTCAAAGAAAAAAAAAAGAAGAAGAGAGGACTCCACAAGCAGAGGCTTCTTTACAACGCACCGTGCGTTCTCGAATTCAGAGACTCTTTAGAGAAATACTTCTCTCTTTCAGGGTGGTGATACCCTAACAACCTCTTTTCCTCAAGGAATCTCCGAAACCAGGCGAGAAGGAATTCCTCACAGAAGGCGGTTTTGAGAAGTAGCAAGAGGGTTCTACCAATCCTCTATTCTCTGATTCCCGGAACCAGGCGAGAAGGGAATCTCATCGCTCGCATCGTCAAAGGGACAAAGTGGTCGCGCGCTGACCAGACTCCTATCGGCACACTTCTCCAGAATCTCTGAGGAGATCTACTTGTAATCTTTTGAGAATACTTGTAATTTAGCTCCTCAAACTCTTTTTTGTAAGTTTTCCCCCTTTGCCAACATATAGGAAAACAACGGGCAAGTGTGCTCGTCATTATTTTGAGTTCGGGTGCGGACTCGGTTGTTTGAGGTGCGGCCTTGGCGAGCCGGTGGGCTTGCGGTGTGTACGGGACTAGGGAGTCCGAGGGCTTGTAGGTGTTGCGACACCGAGGAGAGATCCATTGGGATCTTGCATAGTGAAATCCTTCGTGTGTCGAAGGCGGGGATGTAGAGCAAGTGTGCTCGAACCTCGAAACATACCCTTGTGTTTGCGATTGCTCTCTCTCTTTGTCTCTTGTTTATATCTTGCATTCAATTATTGTCTATCTTTATATGCTTGATATATTCATTTGTGCTTAATTGATATATTACTTGGGATTGTGACTAACACTTGTATTCAACCAAGAGAGCCAACGCGGCACCTCAACCCATTCAAGGGGAATCTAGAGGAGTTTGTCCAGAGCCCTTCACGGGGAATTCGGCAACACTCTTGTGTTATACATAGTGTATAGTGTAAAAGTTTTAATTTGTTCATAATTATTTTTAGCTTCCGCATTATTTGCATCATTAGGCATTAAGTGACCATTAGATTAGCCATCACCTATTCACCCCCCTCTAGGTGATTTACAATTGGTATCAGAGCTTTTGTAAAACAAACAAATTTTTATGATACCAAATTGAAAATAGTCATTATTGTAAAACATATTGATACCAATAGAATTTTAACAAATATGAAGTTGAAGCATTTTGTTATCAATGGTAAACATAATGATCCAAAAATTTTTATTTTTCATCAAAAATTTTGTGCTTTTAAAATTGTGAGCCAATTGAAAGTTAAGCACATGAAAATCATATATATGTATGAGAAATGAGTATACCAAGTGAAATTGATACATACATATATAAGAAACAAAATATGAGTATATACAAAATAAGTTCATATTGATACCAATTGAAACGATTCAATGATACCAATTGACATAACAATAAGATCAAGTGTATATCTCATAACCTACCACCCTTCATATGCACATGGTAAAAGATTTTCAATGAAGCATACAAGGCATAATCGCCCATCCATCCTCCCATAGATGGTAGGGATTTTCAAAAAAAGATTTGAAAATAAGTTTAGTTTGAAAAACTCTACCAAATGAAAAATTTTCACTAGAAAAGTGTTTTAAAACTAGTGAGGAATCCTTCAAATAAAAAAAATGTTTTTCATGAAACACAAGTAAATCACATGGCACTAAAAACACTCTAATATCCATGAAGTCCATAAAATTTTCAAAAGAGGTGAGTGCACTAGTGTTATGTGGAACATGCTATCATGAAAATGTCAATAAAGCTCAATATTTCTTTAAGTGAGAAAACATGAAAATCATCACAAAATTTTTTTTTATTAAAAAATATATATTTCAAGATATATGTATGTTTTGACAACACAATAAGTATACATACATATATCTTAAACACAATTGAGTCCATATAAATAGATTTGCTTTAAAGGCAAATGACTCAAGAGGTATACATGTATATCTTAAAGTTTGGCAAAATACACATATGCATGAAATGAAGGCACATGATTATAAATCAAATCCAAAAGTGGGAATACAAGTTTAACAATGTATGTATCATCAAAACTAAGCAATACAAGCACATTTCATAGGTTCAAATAAGCATTCAAGCACAAATATAAATAGAATTATTTGTGGCCCATGATATGTACAAGTATAAATCCTAGTGTTGATGAAACTAACATATAAACTAATATTCAATACATGTCGCATCAAATTTTGAGAAAAATAGAATCATGTGACAATCTTCAAAAAAAATTATTTGAAGAACAAATAACTAGTATAAATTGTTTTTGGAAAACTAGTTAAAAAATCCTTCAAATATATCAAATCTTTTGTTTTTCATAAACATAACTAGATACATAAAAATTTAAGCACTCATGGTCTATAAGGCTCAAAAATGATTTTAACAAAAATGTGAGTGTTAAATGATCATGTAAATAACATTTTTATGAAAATAGTCAATGAAGCTCAAAAAGATCATACAAAAACACGAAAAATCATTTTTCATCAAAACATTAATCTTCATGGTATATGTATGATTAATCCAATCCTAACAATACCATACATATCCCAAATCTAAAAGAGTCTATTAATGATATTTGCATGAAGGTAAGAGACTCACGGGTATACATGTATATTTATTAGATTTGAATTTAAAATACATATACGTGAAGTAAAGCATAAAAATAAGCATAACAAGTATAAATGAAAGAATCATCAAAACTAGACTATGCATATGCAAATAGTGGGTACAAATGAGCATGAAGTTCAATCATATATGAATCAATTGCAATTCACTAATTGTATATGTATACATGCATGTTTTGATAAAATCTTCATTCAAACATGTAAATACCACATGAAGCACACATGAAGCTTCACATCTCCTCTTATGCATTACATAATATGTGTTATGTGAGTTAGGGCTTGTCATCCCTTCTTCATGTAATGCATATGTGTAGGGAAGCTAACTTAGCGTCTTCCTCTTCAAGAATGTATATAGCATATAAATTTTTATTGATTGTTTTGTTTCACCCCTTCTTGATCTTTTTGTTTTTGACAAAAGGGGGAGAAAAATTTTGTTTGATTTGATTTTACTTTGAACCCTTTGTTGATGATTGACAAAAAGGGGGAGAAGTATTTGAGTATATGCATGTTTTCATTGCTTAAGGGGAGTAGTATTTGTCTTCCTTGTTATTTATGCATATATGTTTTGTTTTGCAAATAGGAGAAAAGGATTTATTTTGTTTCATCTCCATCATTTGCATACATATTTATGAGCTTCATTGTCATATATTATTATTTACGTCTATGCATAAGTTAAGGAGGAGCTTCCTTGAAGCTTTACTTTAATCCATGCATATATAACCTCATGAGTTTTGTCATCATCAAAAAGAGGGAGATTGTTGGCCCAAAGGCCTATCACCCTAGTTTTGATGATGATCAACTCATGAAGTTATGTTTACTAATGATCTTGTGTTTAATTGGTGACAGATTCATTATCAAGATCTTAATATGTGCATAGCTCAACAAAGGATAAAATATCAAGATTTGGAGTTAGCACGGTGTGATCCAAGGAGCTTTTGGATCAAGCTTGGACCAAGTCAAGAAGATGAGAAGCCTTCAAGAGAAGACTTCAAGAAGATGAAGACTTGTGTCTAGGTATAAGATTTTGTTTTTGGTTTTTAGTTAAAAATGTAAAGGATAGATAGTTGGTGGATTGCTCAAGTATACCATGCACACACACTCTTGATTTAGAATTGTTTTCCTAAAAGATTTTTTAGTTTAGAAAAGATTTTTTATTTTGAAAAAATACAAGTTCGGTTTTTGGTGTTTCTCATGTACTTATCTTTTAACCAAAACCAAGTTTAGAGCTTTATGACAAAAACATAGATATTTCATTATGATTGTGTAGTGGATCATATCCATACACACTATGCCTTAAAAGTATATCTTGTTTTTGTATTTGATGAAGATTTGGAAAAACATGTTTTGGAAAATCAGTTTTTTATCTTGAGCCAAATATTTTCAAGTTACCAAAATAGTCCAATCTTTTATAACATGCCTTGATTTTATGCAAGCATATTTGTTTATCAAGTATATTGGTTAAAACTATTTTTGTAGATTTTTATGTATTTTATGGGATTTTATTTAAGTCAAAAAGACTAATTTTTTATCCCAGAAAACTGTTTCAGGCTTCAGCCAAGTCGACTAGTCGACCTTACTAGTCGACTATACCTGAAGTCGGTCGACCGGGCCGGTCGACCGGGCCGGTCGACCGACGTGCACAGACGTGCACGCCTGTGTGTACTGTTGGACGGTCGACCGTGACGGTCGACCGCTCCAGAGAGCAGTGCTCTCTGGAAAGTTCGGTCGACCGCACCGGAGAGCAGTGCTCTATGGATAGATGAGGCAATGGATAGCTCAAGTGATTGTGAGAAAGCAAGGAAAGAACTATGGTGAAAAACTCAAGAAATCACTTTAAACACTCTTGTTAAAATCTTCCCTTTAGATAGGAAATATTTGCTCTCTATTTTGTGGAGAAAAACTTCTGAAAAGAGTGGGAAAAACTGGCTCTAAAAACTTCTCCAAATCTTAGCTCAAAACAGTCCACAGACCCCCAAATATATAGGCTGTCAAAAACTAGCCGTTGGGGCTTTGTCAGAACTGCCGGTCGACCCGTGCGGTCGACCGCCAACGGTCGGATTTCTGACCGTTGGAGCCACGGTCGACCGACCCACTGGAGCTGAGAGTCCAACTCTCTGTCGGTCGACCCGTGCGGTCGGCCGAACTTTCCAGAGAGCACTGCTCTCTGGAGCGGTCGACCGTCACGGTCGGCCGTCCTCCAGTACACAAAGGCGTGCACATCTGTGCACGTCGGTCGACCGGACCGGTCGGCCGACTCCTGGATTAGTCGACTATAATGGTTGTAAGTCGACTTATCCGAAGCCTGAAACAGTTTTCTGGGATTTAAAACATGGTCTTTTGGCTCAAATAAAATCCCATAAAATACATAAAAATCTACAAAAATAGTTTTACCAATATACTTTGATATACAAACATGCTTGCACAAAATCAAGGCATGTTATAAAAGATTGGACTATTTTTGTAACTTGAAAATATTTGGCTCATGATAAAAACTGTTTTTCCAAAACAATATTTTTCCAAAACATATTTTTCCAAATCTTCATCAAATACAAAAACAAGATATACTTTTAAGGCATAGTGTGTATGGATATGATCCACTACACAATCATAATGAAATATCTATATTTTTGTCATAAAGCTCTAAATAAGGTTTTGGTTGAAACATATAACTTTGAATATCAAAAATCAAAACTATGTTTTTCCAAAATGAAAGTCTTTTCTAAATCTGAAAATCTTTTATGAAAACAATTCTATCAAGAGTGTGTGTGTGTATGTACTTGAGCAATCCACCAACTATCTATCATTTACATTTTATCTAAAACAAAAACAAAATCTTATACCTAGACACAAGTCTTCATCTTCTTGAAGTCTTCACTTGAAGGCTTCTCATCTTCTTGACTTGGTCCAAGCTTGATCCAAAGGCTCCTTGGATCACACCGTGCTAGCTCCAAATCTTGACATTTTATCCTTTGTTGAGCTATGCACCTACTAAGATCTTGATAATGAATCTGTCACTAATTAAACACAAGATCATTAGTAAACATAACTTCATGAGTTGATCATCATCAAAACTAGGGTGATAGGCCCTTGGGCCAACAAT
This sequence comes from Agave tequilana, assembly GCA_038442645.1. Taxonomy (NCBI): domain Eukaryota; kingdom Viridiplantae; phylum Streptophyta; class Magnoliopsida; order Asparagales; family Asparagaceae; genus Agave; species Agave tequilana. The sequence continues at coordinate 31,205 of JAVJIF010005243.1, read as the reverse complement.
ATCTTCTCTGAGTCACCGACATGTCCAAATCCCAATAACTAAAATACTACATGTTCTGATGCACATAATCAAATCCTTATATTTCAATGCAATCAAGATTATCACACACTCTCACTCTATCAAGGTCAATCACAGGATCCCAAAGCCAAGTAACATATCAGATATATATCTAAGACCTATCAGGTCAGGTCAATTCAATCAATATCTATTCCTCAAAATCATATTTATCCATCTATAGCCAATATCCTAGCTCAAGGGGTAGAGGCCTCAATCCATAAAAGATCTAAGAACAGCAGTCAGAACTAGAGTTAGTCGACTAAGGGTAGGAGCAAGTCGACTAGGGAAGGGGTTAGTCGACTAACAAATAGAATAAGTCGACTATAAAAGGGTACTAGTCGACTAACAGGAAGGGCAAGTCGACTATAAAAGGGTATTAGTCAGTAACAGAGACTACACGACTTCCAGAACAAACAACTAGTCGACTAAGGCTATGATAAGTCGAGTAGTATAGGAGTACTAGTCGACTATAGGAAATGCAAGTCGACTATACTGCCTACAGTCAACAAACAGAGAGTCACAATTATTCTCAATGGAAACCTAGTCGACTAGAGGGTTATGGTAAGTCGACTAATAGAGCTATTAGTTGACTAACAAAATGGGCAAGTCGACTAATAAACCTGTAAACCTGATATTGGATTACACCAACACACATTCCCACATTCTATTAAATGCACTCATGCTTCACTCAAGCACACATCACCCAAGCATATAGGTTTTTACACTACATTTATACACACATTAAGATATAAACTTAATCAAACGTACATAAAAATGAGAGAAATAGGAGGAGGAAGGGGAGTACACTCACAGTGGAGGGGCTGCCGGGGCGATCTCCGACGACGGGCTGTTGTTGGCGCTGCGGCTGTGCTGCCGCGCAAAAGTGGAGATCCAGGCTGCTGCTGGAGCGCTGTATCTGCAAAGGGATCTACTCGCTGCTGTTGCGCCGGACTGCAGGGGACGGAGAGAGGGAGCATAGCCAGGCTCTGCACACGGCAATAGGCCTGTGCATCTGGCTGCCGGGGGCGTTGTCGGTTTGCTGGGCTTGCGCAAGGAGGCAAGGAGGGGCTGTTGCGCTGGACTGCGGAGGGGTGCGGCCGCTGTGCGCCATGCTGCCAGGGGAAGGGATCAGCTGCAAGGGAGTTCGACCGGAGGGGAGATGGTTGCTCGGGCTGTTGCGCAACTGTAACACCCCGCTCCCGGAATACGTACTTAGTTGCGTATTCAGATTTTTCGATCGTATTTTTTGATTTACTGCCTGTATTGTTTTGCATTATGAATTATTTATATGATCGTTTTGTCTTAGATCCGGATTCACGGACTCGGAGTCAGCCCTAATCTGAACCGAGGACCCGATCCTAGTGTATTACTCGATTTGGTCTTTTTGCTATTCCGATTTAACCGATTTCAGTTTTAAACATCATTTTCCAATATTTTAGATTTTCTATGATTTTCTGAAATTTTTCTGAATTAAGTTGAAAGTCTTCAAAACCGGTGTCGACCAGTACCGCTGACCGATTCCCGGATTTTTAATTCACAAACGGATTGGAATTATTAAAAGTGCCTTTTTACATTATTTTTTAAAATCACATTTCCTATCTAAATACTTTTTTTGAGGATTTTATGAATTTATGAAAATTCCACCGGATTCGGTATCGGCCAGTATCGCTGGTTGATTCCAGGATTTTTAGTTTACAATCGGAATTAAATTTTTGAATTCTGCTTTCACTTTACTTCTAAAAATCATATTTTATTCTTTAATACATTTTCTGAGATTTTTCAGAATTTATCAAAATCCGGCCGACCTGGTGTAAACCGGTATCGGCGGTTGACTTCCGGATTTTTAATTTGAAAACGGGATTTTATTTCTAAAAACCGATTTCATATTATTCCTCAGGATGACGTTTTCTACCTCCGGATATTTTTGGGGATTTTTCTGGAACAGTCGATATTTCGCGACCATATTATAATATTATTATTTTATCAAATCTTTTACTTTCTTTCTTTCTTTCTTTTCTCTTCTTTTCTCTTCTTTTCTCCACCGACCCCAGCAGCCCACTCCCCTCCACGTGGGCGACCTCACCCCCCTCATTTAATCCCTCTCCCATCACCAATCCCTATCACTCTCTCTCTCCCCCCTTTTCTTTTTCTTTTCCTTTTCTTTTCCTCCCCTTCTCTTTTCACCTCTTCTCCCTCTCCTCCATTTGGTGACCAGCGACCAGGTGACCAGCGTCCCCGCACTCCGGCGACCCCCGCCGGCGCCTCTGGCCACCACCGCCGGCCGGCTTCCTGGCCGGCAGAGGGCCGGCCAGGCCTCCCTGGGCCGTGGGCCCCTCCTTGATCAAGGGGCTGCGTGAGCAGCCCCAGTTTCCCTCTCTTTCTTTCCTTCTCTCTGTTTCTCTCTCCTGCTCCCTCTCTCACTCCTGTTCTCTCTCTCTCTCTCTCTCTCTCCCTCTCTTTCTCTCTCCTGAATTCTCTCTCTCTCCTATCCTCTCTCTCTCCCCTAATTCAATCTCTCTCACTCTCCTGATTCAATCTCTCTCTCCTGAACTTTCTCTCTCCTCTCTGTTACTTTGACGCGGATCTCACCCCCGCGTCCGGGCAATCCTTGACGCGAGTCTTCGCGATCTTGACATCCTCTTTAACGCGGCCTTCGCGTTATTGTATCGACACGACGCAGAGCTAATACTCACGTCTGTGATCTCCTCGTGCTAACGCGATGCGGAACCCACGACCGCGTCCGCGTTCTCCTCGCGTCCTGATTTGAACGCGGGTCTCGAACCCCGCGTTTGTGGCATCTTCGCGACGCGACTCCCGCGTCTGTGATTACCGCGTCTGCTATTCCCGCGACGCGACTCCCGCGTCTGCGACCCCCGCGTCTCATAAACCCGCGTCTCCCTGTGCACTCTCTCTTCCCTTATACTTCTCTCTCTAGGTTTCTCTCTCTGGCTACCTCTTTCTCTCTCTAACTCTTTCTCTCTCCTCTTCACTTTCTCTCTCTTCATAATTATATATTATTTTATGGCGCGTGCGCGAGTTCCATGGATTTCAGAGTTTTCGGCCTTTCCGGTGATTTAGGCGAGTGGTCCTCGCCTTCATTTGGGTTTCCCCGCTTCGACGGGTCGACATGTATTTTACTCCATGTTTTCATGTATTTTGTATTGGGTTGTGTCCCTGTATTTGTGTATGGCCGAGTGCCAATGACTGGACATGTATTGCTCTGTGACGAATGCTTGTATTAGGGTAGTTTAATTCTTGTACATATACCATGCCTGTGATGTATTGTACTGCTCAGGTTTCTCAGCCTCAGGTCTCTCACTATCTCGAAAGAGACGTGATTGGGACCGTCAGGTTTCTCTGGACTCGTCAGCCTCCGGTCTCTCACTATCTCGAAAGAGACGTGATTGGGACCGTCAGGTCTCTCTGGACTCTTCAGCCTCCGGTCACTCACTATCTCGAAAGGGAAGTGATTGGGACCGTCAGGTCTCTCAGCTCCGCCTGGTTATCATAATCAGCGTTCAGCGCTTTACCACTAGATACGTCTAGGTGAGATGCTGCCGGATTTCCTACTCGCACTTTAAGCCGAGTTGCCCCGGTAACCTCGCTAGACGCTCCAGTGTTAAATATTGTTTGCTGTCTGTGCTTCCAGCTTGCTCAGCTCCGCTTGGTTGTGCTCAGCTACTATTCTACCACATGTCATTACTTCATACCTGTCATTTACATGTTACTATTTAATACCTGTTGCATTACCTGACAACTGATGTGTTATCATCTAACACCTGGCATGCTACTACTTGGCAAGACTCCTTGTTATGACATGACTTGCCACCGGACTAATATCAATCTCTTGACATGACTTGTCACCTGCCAAATATCACCCTCCTGTCATGCTATCACTTGACACCCAGCATGATATACTTGACCTTGTGATTATCACGTTTACGGAATCCTGCCTTGTTATCCTGTATTGTATACAGTGACCTGTTATCCTGAATGGAACTAAGTGCCACACAGAGCAAAGTGCCACATCACATACGTGGTGGGGGCCACCTCTTGAATCTGTGGGGCCACCTCTAGAATCCATCCCCCTCAGAGCAAAGTGCCACATGGAACAAAGTGCCACATCACATACGTGGTGGGGGCCACCTCTTGAATCTGTGGGGGCCACCTCTTGAATCTGTAGGGCCATCTCCTGTTATGACCAGTTATTCCCGTAATCTGATAATATTGATAAGCCATAAAAAGGATAACTTGCACGGGGAATGGGAGGAAGTGATGAATGCCGGTATGATGACTTGCTTATAGTAATGGAATAAAATATTGACGATTCGTGTTAGAGGGATTTCAGGCCCTCAGAAGATACGTGTTAGGGGGATTTAAGGCCCCCAGGCTGGTCCCGGGCGTACGGAAACTACTATAAGAAGAGCTATCAGTCCTTCATCAGCTTCCATTAACAACCTCGGCTTGCTTATATATGGATGTATGTGTGTTGAGATGTACACCAGGACACATACCTAGATATATGGGTCAGACGAGTAATAATAATAAAAGATGCCAACTATGTATCCTGTTATGCCTGTTATGAACTTCCGTTATGCCTGTTATGTATTCCTGTTATGACCATTTGTTGTGCTGTTCTGTAACTCAGGTTGTACGCGCTTGGATTACGGTAACATGAGGTAAAGGTATATAGATGAGGGTTTCCTTGTTTGGATTATTCCTTCGAGGTACTAATCTCATGGAGCCGTGACTTAAACCTATACAATCGAATTTGCCTGTATCGGACTTTACTTCGGATTTTCGGTTTTATGATTACTATATTATGCCTGCTTGCATCCTGCTTTACCACTCGTGTTCTATTCCACCAGTCTCCTGTTCTTATCTTATCATACCCTGAGTACTTCCTGTTTGATATTTATTTGCTCCTGCCTGCTTCTGCTCACGACACGGTTTTCAATGCATGATTATGATTCGGTTTTATCGATACACTTGTACTTATCTCAGCACGGCATCTGGCTTTTGTACCACCACTCGCCTGGGGAGTTCTATCTGACTCCCCTGGATCCTCATGTCCAGGTCATGGAGTTTGGAGCGTGTAGAATCTCCCAGTTGCTGATCAGAGTGGCGCAGCGGTAGCGTGGATCTCCAGCAGACCGTTCAGAGCTCTAGTCTTCCAGGCCCCCTGTGTGCCTCTCGAGTTGTCCTTTTGTAAACTCGTGAGTGCCTTTTGTACTGTTCATACTTGTACATCCTTTGTAATCTCGCAATTGCGCATATCAGTGATGTAATATTCATATAATATTGGATCACCTCTGGTGATAACTTTGTAATTGTACTCATGAGTTGGAATGTATAATGCACCATTTTCTTCCGTACTCTGATTCTTGCCTGTACTGATGCTTAGCGTATATACGTGAGGGTATTTCTGACCTGCGTATATACGTCGCAGTAATGGCTCCGTACCCGCCGGATCGGGGCGTTACAGGGTGGTATCAGAGCCTAGGCTCTACATCCTCAGTACGTCCAGATGGCAAATTAATGGTAAAGAAATTTGCAACTGGAATGCTTTAGTCTTGGTTATACACTCCAACTACAAGTACAGAGTTATCTATTCTTGATCATCCTTCCTTTGATTCCTAATCCCTTCAACCTTTCCCCTGTTTTGGTTTTTCGAAGCCTTTATACCAACTTAAGATATGAATAGACTAGAGAGGTAGCGGCTGGTTCTGAGCGAAGCTATGATGTGATCTCTTCGGCCAACTCTATGAAGTTCGGGTATTCTCAGAATGGATCTGCGATTGGGTTATCTTTCAGAAGTTGGTATTCGGATTTCTCTACGACTCTTATATATTCTTGGCTATATCTTTCAGAGTGATCGATGCCTGGTCTTCGGAATTCTTAATTATCGGTCTTCTTTATTTATGGTCAGTATTATTTGGCATCATTTAAAGATTTATGCGGCAGGAAGTGCAGAAGATGTCTATTTTCAGATTATTGTTCAGTCGACTTGGGAAGCCCTACCTGCAGTGATTCATATCTTGATTGGTATAATTCCCGTCCTTGTCCTCTTTGTGTTCAATTTACCCCTTATCGAAATTGCGAGGACGCAATTTTTTGTAAGGTGGATGGATTGTAACACCCCGCTCCCGAAATACGTACTTAGTTGCGTATTCAAATTTTTCGATCGTATTTTTTGATTTACTTCCTGTATTATTTTGCATTATGAATTATTTATATGATCGTTTTGTCTTAGATCTGGATTCACGGACTCGGAGTCAGCCCTAATCTGAACCGAGGACCCGATCCTAGTGTATTACTCGATTTGGTCTTTTCGCTATTCTGATTTAACCGATTTCAGTTTTAAACATCATTTTCCAATATTTTAGATTTTCTATGATTTTCTGAAATTTTCCTGAATTAAGTTGAAAGTCTTCAAAACCGGTGTCGACCAGTACCGCTGACCGATTCCCGGATTTTTAATTCACAAACGGATTGGAATTATTAAAAGTGCCTTTTTACATTATTTCTTAAAATCACATTTCCTATCTAAATACTTTTTCTGAGGATTTTATGAATTTATGAAAATTCCACCGGATTCTGTATCGGCCAGTATCGCTGGTTGATTCCAGGATTTTTAGTTTACAATCGGAATTGAATTTCTGAATTCCGCTTTCACTTTACTTCTAAAAATCATATTTTATTCTTTAATACATTTTCTGGGATTTTTCAGAATTTATCAAAATCCGGCCGACCCGGTGTAAACCGGTATCGGCGGTTGACTTCCGGATTTTTAATTTGAAAACGGGATTTTATTTCTGAAAACTGATTTCATATTATTCCTCAGGATGACGTTTTCTACCTTCGGGTATTTTTGGGGATTTTTCTGGAACAGTCGATATTTCGCGACCATATTATAATATTATTATTTTGTCAAATCTTTTACTTTCTTTCTTTCTTTCTTTCTCTTCTTTTCTCCACCGACCCCAGCAGCCCACTCCCCTCCACGTGGGCGACCTCACCCCCCTCATTTAATCCCTCTCCCATCACCAATCCCTATCACTCTCTCTCTCCTTTTCTTTTTCTTTTTCTTTTTCTTTTCTTTTCCTCCCCTTCTCTTTTCACCTCTTCTCCCTCTCCTCCATTTGGTGACCAGCGACCAGGTGACCAGCGGCCCCGCACTCCGGCGACCCCCGCCGGCGCCTCTGGCCACCACCGCCGGCCGGCCAGGCCTCCCTGGGCCGTGGGCCCCTCCTTGATCAAGGGGCTGCGTGAGCAGCCCCAGTTTCCCTCTCTTTCTTTCCTTCTCTCTGTTTCTCTCTCCTGCTCCCTCTCTCACTCCTGTTCTCTCTCTCTCTCTCCCTCTCTTTCTCTCTCCTGAATTCTCTCTCTCCTATCCTCTCTCTCCATCTCTTTCTCTCTCTTGAATTCTCTCTCTCTCCTATCCTCTCTCTCTCTCCCCTAGTTCAATCTCTCTCTCTCTCCTGATTCAAACTCTCTCTCCTGAACTTTCTCTCTCCTCTCTGTTATTTTGATGCGGATCTCACCCCCGCGTCCGGGCAATCCTTGACGCGAGTCTTCGCGATCTTGACATCCTCTTTAACGCGGCCTTCGCGTTATTGTATCGACACGACGCGGAGCTAATACCCGCGTCTGTGATCTCCTCGTGCTAACGCGATGCAGAACCCACGACCCCATCCGCGTTCTCCTCGCGTCCTGATTTGAACGCGGGTCTCGAACCCCGCGTTTGTGGCATCTTCGCGACGCGACTCCCGCGTCTGTGATTACCGCGTCTGCTATTCCCGCGACGCGACTCCCGCGTCTGCGACCCCCGCGTCTCATAAACCCGCGTCTCCCTGTGCACTCTCTCTTCCCTTATACTTCTCTCTCTAGGTTTCTCTCTCTGGCTACCTCTTTCTCTCTCTAACTCTTTCTCTCTCCTCTTCACTTTCTCTCTCTTCATAATTATATATTATTTTATGGCGCGTGCGCGAGTTCCATGGATTTCAGAGTTTTCGGCCTTTCCGGTGATTTAGGCGAGTGGTCCTCGCCTTCATTTGGGTTTCCCCGCTTCGACGGGTCGACATGTATTTTACTACATGTTTTCATGTATTTTGTATTGGGCTGTGTCCCTGTATTTGTGTATGGCCGAGTGCCAATGACTGGACATGTATTGCTCTGTGACGAATGCTTGTATTAGGGTAGTTTAATTCTTATACATATACCATGCCTGTGATGTATTGTACTGCTCAGGTTTCTCAGCCTCAGGTCTCTCACTATCTCGAAAGAGACGTGATTGGGACCATCAGGTTTCTCTGGACTCGTCAGCCTCCGGTCTCTCACTATCTCGAAAGAGACGTGATTGGGACCGTCAGGTCTCTCTGGACTCTTCAGCCTCCGGTCACTCACTATCTCGAAAGGGAAGTGATTGGGACCGTCAGGTCTCTCAGCTCTGCCTGGTTATCATAATCAGCGTTCAGCGCTTTACCACTAGATACGTCTAGGTGAGATGCTGCCGGATTTCCTACTCGCACTTTAAGCCGAGTTGCCCCGGTAACCTCGCTAGACGCTCCAGTGTTAAATACTGTTTGCTGTCTGTGCTTCCAGCTTGCTCAGCTCCGCTTGGTTGTGCTCAGCTACTATTCTACCACATGTCATTACTTCATACCTGTCATTTACATGTTACTATTTAATACCTGTTGCATTACCTGACAACTGATGTGTTATCATCTAACACCTGGCATGCTACTACTTGGCAAGACTCCTTGTTATGACATGACTTGCCACCGGACTAATATCAATCTCTTGACATGACTTGTCACCTGCCAAATATCACCCTCCTGTCATGCTATCACTTGACACCCAGCATGATATACTTGACCTTGTGATTATCACGTTTACGGGAATCCTGCCTTGTTATCCTGTATTGTATACAGTGACCTGTTATCCTGAATGGAACTAAGTGCCACACGGAGCAAAGTGCCACATCACATACGTGGTGGGGGCCACCTCTTGAATCTGTGGGGGCCACCTCTTGAATCCGTCCCCCTCAGAGCAAAGTGCCACATGGAACAAAGTGCCACATCACATACGTGGTGGGGGCCACCTCTTGAATCTGTGGGGGCCACCTCTTGAATCTGTAGGGCCATCTCCTGTTATGACCAGTTATTCCCGTAATCTGATAATATTGATAAGCCATAAAAAGGATAACTTGCACGGGGAATGGGAGGAAGTGATGAATGCCGGTATGATGCCTTACTTATAGTAATGGAATAAATATTGACGATTCGTGTTAGAGGGATTTCAGGCCCTCAGAAGATACGTGTTAGGGGATTTAAGGCCCCCAGGCTGGTCCCGGGCGTACGGGAACTACTATAAGAAGAGCTATCAGTCCTTCATCAGCTTCCATTAACAACCTCGGCTTGCTTATATATGGATGTATGTGTGTTGAGATGTACACCAGGACACATACCTAGATATATGGGTCAGACGAGTAATAATAATAAAAGATGCCAACTATGTATCCTGTTATGCCTGTTATGAACTCCCGTTATGCCTGTTATGTATTCCTGTTATGACCATTTGTTGTGCTGTTCTGTAACTCAGGTTGTACGTGCTTGGATTACGGTAACATGAGGTAAAGGTATATAGATGAGGGTTTCCTTGTTTGGATTATTCCTTCGAGGTACTAATCTCATGGAGCCGTGACTTAAACCTGTACAATCAAATTTGCCTGTATCGGACTTTACTTCGGATTTCCAGTTTTATGATTACTATATTATGCCTGCTTGCATCCTGCTTTACCACTCGTGTTCTATTCCACCAGTCTCCTGTTCTTATCTTATCATACCCTGAGTACTTCCTGTTTGATATTTATTTGCTCCTGCCTGCTTCTGCTCACGATACGGTTTTCAATGCATGATTATGATTCGGTTTTATCGATACACTTGTTGTTTTCCATTAATTTTGCAAGGGGGGAAAACTTACAAATAAAAGAGTTTGAGGAGCTAAATTACAAGTATTCTTAAAAAGATTACAAGTAGATCTCCTCAGAGATTCTGGAGAAGTGTGCCGATAGGAGTCTGGTCAGCGCGCGACCACTTTGTCCCTTTGACGATGCGAGCGATGAGATTCCCTTCTCGCCTGGTTCGGGGAATCAGAGAACAGAAGTTGGTAGAACCCTCTTGCTGCTTCTCAAAATCGCCTTCAATAAGGAATTCCTTCTCGCCTGGTTCTGGAGATTCCTTGAGAAGAAGGACGATGTTAGGGTATCAACACCCTGGTTAGAGAAAGCAATTCTCTAAAAGGTCTCTGAATTCGAGAACGCACGGTGCGTTATGAAGAAGCCTCTGCTTGCGGAGTCCTCCCGTATGCATGCGTCTCTTTTTCCTTGTACCCCTGGCGGGCTATTTATAGGGAGAGCAAGGGTATAATCGTCCCTTGAAGATATGAAAACAGATTGAATCAAATCTGTTTAAATCTGGAAATTAGCCTTACTGCGAGGCTAAGATAGCTTCTGCGGAGCTAGAATTGGCAGGTCGGTTGATCTGTTTTGATCCTTTCCATATTGTTGGGAGATTCTCCTTGATCCACTTACTCGTTTCAAGAGAGTCAAGAGATAGCGGCAATCACCTGCCATATTTGAATCCTGATTGGATTTGATTTGTTTGAATCCAATCTCATCAGGAGATTTGATTGGTCAAAGGTTGACCGTAGTAGATCAATAGCGGAGCTGCCCGCTTTGAAGCTCATAGCGGAGCTAAAGGCAATCCTTGGCGAAATCCGAAAAGAGGCTTTTCGGCGAAGCTGTAAATTAGCTTCCTGGCGAAGTTGGATGATGCTAGCCTCTCAATTGAGGCTATCTCCTTGGGCTAATGTAATGCTAAATGCTAGCATCTTAGACCTGCTGAGGTCTGTTTAGAAACGTCCCGGGCTCACTGTTCTGCTTGCTGGATCAGTGGAGTCCAAGCTGCTTCCTTGTCCCTTGGAGGTGGATGAAAACTGGTCTTCAGCTCGTCTGCCACTTGTCTTTTGTAGATGTCAACAAGTTAGACATTTGTTCAGACCAATAGGAATCTTGTCTTTTTTAAGTGTCAACAAGACCCCCTTCAAAGTTTTCGAAAGTCTGCAATAGCCCAGACTTCGAAACACTTTGAACTGCTGTGATCGATGGTGTGTGGAATATGAACGTCGCCATGATGGTTGAGTTCAGCTTCGCCTTCAATCCTGCTTTGGATAAATCTGCCGAAGAATTGCACTGGATCGTGACTCTGAGTAGCTTCGCGCACGGGTAGCTCCGCATCTGGGCTTCCGGGAATAAGTTCGCTTTGGAACTCCTGTTGCCTTTTCAAAGCCAACTGCTGATTTACGAGGAGGATCATTTCTCCTTTCGCGCCGTTCGAGGGAGATATTCTCCGGTCGCACCTTACCAAAGGAAGATATTTCCCTTTTTCAAGGCGCCATAAGTGCCTTTTATGAGGGAGACGTTTTCTCCCTTTGTAACGCCCCGATCCCGGCGATACGGGGACGTTACTGCAACGTATATACGCAAGTCAGAAGTACCTTCACGTATATACGCTAAGCATCAGTACAGGCAAGAATCAGAGTACGGAAGTAAGTGGTGCATTATACATTCCAACATATGAGTACAATTACAAAGTTATCACCAGAGGTGATCAATATTACAATAATATTACATCACCTGACAGGCGCAATTGCGAGAATACAAGAGATATACAGGAGTAAACAGTATAAAAGGCACTCACGAGTTTACAAAAGGAAAAACTCGGGAGGCACACAGGGGGCCTGGAAGGATAAGACTCTGGACGGTCTGCTGGGGATCCACGCTACCGCTGCGCCACTCTGATCAGCAACTGGGAGAATCCACACGCTCCAAGCTCCATGACCTGGACATGAGAATCCAGGGAGTCAGATGAAACTCCCCAGGCGAGTGGTGAAGCAAAAGCCAAGTGGCGAGCAAGGGTAAGCACATGTATAGTGATAAAACAAATAAAGCCGGGGCGAGCAAATCTGATTGTATGGTTTCAGATCACGGCTCCATAAGACTAGTACGTCGAAGGAATAATCCAAACAAGGAAACCCTCATCTATATACCCTTATCTTATGTCACCATAATCTAAGCACATACAACCCGACTGTACTCCGGGCATGATAAGATAATGAGCAGGAGGCAGGTGGATACAAGGAATAGAGCAGGGCATGAGCAGTTAATATAATAGTACTCATAAAACCGGAAATCCGATGTAAAATCCAGGACAAGCAAATATAGTAAGGCATATCACAGATTCATAGCCGTTTAAGTCGCAGGCTTCAGTATGTGTCCCATTCCACATACCTCTACTTACAACTTAAAGAGCCGATTATTATGACACTTTATTATTACTCGTCTTACCCTGATATCTAGCTATGTGAACTAGCGTCCCAACGCACATAGATTCATATCCGAGTAAAACAAGGTTGTTATTGGAAACTAGCGGGGGTATCAACGAACTATGTTTACAGTGGGTCCCGTACATGCCCGGGACCACGGTCACAGTATGTTCCGTTGCATGGAAACGGAAGCCAGCCGCAAGGCTTATCCAGGAGGAGGGACTTATGTATGCCCGTTAAAACTGGGGTGTAGGGAGCCAGCTCTCCCCTCGGTCCCCTGGTGGCTCTCAGGTCAGACCGGAAACATTTTAGTTGCACAACATTCCTAATACCACTGTAAACACGAACACATATCGATATCCGCATGTTTCCCCCGACCCAATGCAATTTGGTCCTTTTTAGGATTCATTAGTTTAATTATCAATTTACGGGAAAAAAAACAGGAAATAGGCATGATCAGGAATTCAGGAGTACACAAGTACTATATAGTCAGGTCACTGCATGTAAAGCAGGAAAACAGGTCACTGATCATGATACAAGATAACAAGTCAAGGTTCCCGTAAAGATGACAATCACAAGTCAAGTATATCATGCTGGGTATAAAGTGATAGCATGATAGGGTGATGATATATAACAAGTAACCAATCATGATATGAGATGGATAATAGTCAGGGTAAGTCATGGTACAACATAAGGGTCTTGCCAAATAGTGGCATGTCAGGTAGTCAAGTGATAACACGCTAGAGGTCAGGTGATATACATGTGTTAAAAGGAAACATGCAACTAACAAGTCTGAAGCAATGACAAGTAGTAACATGGAAGTAACTCAAGTCCAACGACCACGAAGGGTCGGCCACGCATGGTATATGATGAAGAGACAAGCATATCATAAGCATGGTACAAGCACAAGATGAAGCTACCATAATACAAGCAATTGTAATGCAATACATGAATATGGAAATAAGAAGCGAAATACTTATCGTCCCGGTGAAACGGGATATCAAATAGAGAAGAGCGAAGAGCGAGACTACTCGCCTAAATCACCAAAGTGCCGAAAGATCCGAAATCCACTGAACTTGGGACGCGCCATAACCTGTGATATAATTATGTAGAGTGAAGAGGAGAGAGAAAGAGAGAGGGAAGATGAGGTTTGTCAAGTGACAAGTCAAGTAATACTAAGATATGATATAAGTCTAGAGGGTAAGGTTCATATTCAAGAAAGAAATCAACTATGACAAACAGCTAAGTTAGTCGACTAGGTGGAAAGAGTAGTCGACTAATAAAGGGGTTAGTCGACTAACAGTCTGGTATAGTCGACTAACACTGGGTTCCAGAGAGTTGATATTCTGATTCAGGAAAAGTTAGTCGACTAGGGTCATAGGGGTAGTCGACTAACAGACATGACAAGTCGACTGATAGTTAGGCTAAGTCGACTAATACTGTGATACAGAGAGTTAAGGTTTTGGTTCAGGAAAAGTTAGTCGACTAGGGTCAAGGGTGTAGTCGACTAACCGAGGTTTCTAGTCGACTAATAAATAACCTAAGTCGACTAAAACTGTGTTCCAGAAAAGATTACGTTTCAATTAAGGGTTTCTAGTAGACTAATCTATAGGTCTAGTCGACTAATCGTCTGGAAACAGCAAACAGAACAGATTTTCTAGGGTTTTGTTTGATGGCTAAATAATCATGGATTTGAAGACACAATTGAACATGATAGATAAACTTAAGTATACTAAGAATTAATCAAGCCTTGGTGATGAAAATTACTCACCAAAAAGAGTGGTAGTGATGGAAGTTGTTGATGAAGAAGAAGATGGGGCTTTGGAGTTGTAGATGACCTTGTGGTGGTGGTTCCTATGGTGATGAAGGAGGAGGAAGATGACCTTGGTGATCTCTTGGAGTTGGTGGTTGTTGTTGTGGTGATGGAGATGAAGAGGAGTTGAAGGAGGTTAGGGTTTTGGTGGAGAAGAGATGGTGGAGAGAAGAAAGGAAAAATGAAATAGAAATGTAAAGGAAAAGCATTTATATGTTTTGGATTTTTATGAAGGAGATGCAAATCAAATGGAAGTGAGGGGGTTTTGTGTAAAAAGAAGGGAGGTGAGGTGTCTCTCAAGTGGACACTTGGCCGGCCATGAGAGAGGGTGAGGTGGAGTGATAATAATGAGGAAGTAGGTGGGAGTTGGTGGAGTTTATGGAATTTTGAAAAATTGGGGAAATTGGAAAAGCTTTAGCTTGTGGAGGAAGGAAGAGAATTAAGGAAAAGGAAAAGGAAAATAAATTATAATGAGAAGATGCTTTCTTGGGAAAGAAGATGAAAATAATGGAAGTGGCGGATTCCCGGGATTCAGTTGCGGATGCGGAAATCTTTCGGGAAAAATACCGGAATCGTCCGAAATTCAAGTATCTCGGAACGACCCGAAATAATTACCAAAATCAAGAATATTAAACTAAGAATTATAGTGAAATCCGTTTTAAGAAATACTTTATAGTTTTAAAACTAAAATCCCGGAATCAGTTACCTACCGACTCCGATGGAATTTTCATAAAATCATAAAATCCTCAGAAAAAGAATGTAGGTAGAAAATATGATTCTAAGAGATAATGCCTAAAGGACCATCATGAAATTCTTAGCTGTTTGTGAAATAAAAATCCTGGAATCGGTCAACGGAACTGGCCGACACCGGTTTTGAAGACTTTCATTTTAATTCCAGAAAAATCTAGAAAATCATAGAAAATATATAATATTGGAAAATGATATTTAAACTAAAATCGGTCAATTCTAATTATCAGAATGTCTAAATCGAGTAATACTCTAGGATCGGGCCTTCGGTTCAGACTAGGGCTGACCCCGAATCCACGAATCCAAATCCAAGACAAAACAACCACGTAAGGAATTCATAATACAGAATAAATACAGGAAGTAAATCGAAAAAATACGATCGAAAATCTGAATACGCAACTAAGTACGTATTCCGGGAACGGGGTATTACAATCCACCCACCTTACAAAAAATTGCGTCCTCGCAATTTCGTTAAGGGTAAATTGAATACAAAGGGACAGCGGTGGAATTTATACCAATTAAGATATGAAGCACTAGAGGTAGGGCTCTCAAGTCGACTGAACATAATCATCCTCCGCACTTTCGGCTGTATAAATCTTTGAATAATGCTGAATAATACTGCTGATGTCGTGGCTGTGAAATAAATAAGCCAGAATACCGAAGACAAGGAAAACCCTGATAGTCCTGAGCATAATAAAGAAGGCCGATAATTAAGAATCCCGAATACCAGGCATCAATCACTCTGAACGATATAGTAGAGAATGTAGAATATCCGTAGAGAATTCCGACTGCTGACTTCTGAAAGATAGCCAGATCAAGATCGATCTGGAGATACCAAGCTTCATAGAATTCACCGAAGAGATCACATAATAGCTTCATGCAGAACCAGCCACTACCTCTCTAGTCTAGTCATATCTTAAGATAGTATAAGGCTTCATAAAACCAAAACAGGGAAAGGATAGGAAGAATTAGGAATCAAAGGAAGATAGTCAGAATAGATAACTCTGCACTTGTAGTTGGAATGTATAACCAAGACTCATGTATTCCAGTTGCAATCTCTTTACCATTGATTTGCCTTCTGGACGTACTGAGGAAGTTAGAGCCTAGGCTCTGATACCATCCTGTAACGCCCCGATCCCGGCGATACGGGGACGTTACTGCAACGTATATACGCAAGTCAGAAGTACCTTCACGTATATACGCTAAGCATCAGTACAGGCAAGAATCAGAGTACGGAAGTAAGTGGTGCATTATACATTCCAACATATGAGTACAATTACAAAGTTATCACCAGAGGTGATCAATATTACAATAATATTACATCACCTGACAGGCGCAATTGCGAGAATACAAGAGATATACAGGAGTAAACAGTATAAAAGGCACTCACGAGTTTACAAAAGGAAAAACTCGGGAGGCACACAGGGGGCCTGGAAGGATAAGACTCTGGACGGTCTGCTGGGGATCCACGCTACCGCTGCGCCACTCTGATCAGCAACTGGGAAATCCACACGCTCCAAGCTCCATGACCTGGACATGAGAATCCAGGGGAGTCAGATGAAACTCCCCAGGCGAGTGGTGAAGCAAAAGCCAAGTGGCGAGCAAGGGTAAGCACATGTATAGTGATAAAACCAAATAAAGCCGGGGCGAGCAAATCTGATTGTATGGTTTCAGATCACGGCTCCATAAGACTAGTACGTCGAAGGAATAATCCAAACAAGGAAACCCTCATCTATATACCCTTATCTTATGTCACCATAATCTAAGCACATACAACCCGACTGTACTCCGGGCATGATAAGATAATGAGCAGGAGGCAGGTGGATACAAGGAATAGAGCAGGGCATGAGCAGTTAATATAATAGTACTCATAAAACCGGAAATCCGATGTAAAATCCAGGACAAGCAAATATAGTAAGGCATATCACAGATTCATAGCCGTTTAAGTCGCAGGCTTCAGTATGCGTCCCATTCCACATACCTCTACTTACAACTTAAAGAGCCGATTATTATGACACTTTATTATTACTCGTCTTACCCTGATATCTAGCTATGTGAACTAGCGTCCCAACGCACATAGATCCATATCCGAGTAAAACAAGGTTGTTATTGGAAACTAGCGGGGGTATCAACGAACTATGTTTACAGTGGGTCCCGTACATGCCCGGGACCACGGTCACAGTATGTTCCGTTGCATGGAAACGGAAGCCAGCCGCAAGGCTTATCCAGGAGGAGGGACTTATGTATGCCCGTTAAAACTGGGGTGTAGGGAGCCAGCTCTCCCCTCGGTCCCCTGGTGGCTCTCAAGTCAGACCGGAAACATTTTAGTTGCACAACATTCCTAATACCACTGTAAACACGAACACATATCGATATCCGCATGTTTTCCCCCGACCCAATGCAATTTGGTCCTTTTTAGGATTCATTAGTTTAATTATCAATTTACGGGAAAAAAACAGGAAATAGGCATGATCAGGAATTCAGGAGTACACAAGTACTATATAGTCAGGTCACTGCATGTAAAGCAGGAAAACAGGTCACTGATCATGATACAAGATAACAAGTCAAGGTTCCCGTAAAGATGACAATCACAAGTCAAGTATATCATGCTGGGTATAAAGTGATAGCATGATAGGGTGATGATATATAACAAGTAACCAATCATGATATGAGATGGATAATAGTCAGGGTAAGTCATGGTACAACATAAGGGTCTTGCCAAATAGTGGCATGTCAGGTAGTCAAGTGATAACACGCTAGAGGTCAGGTGATATACATGTGTTTAAAAGAAAACATGCAACTAACAAGTCTGAAGCAATGACAAGTAGTAACATGGAAGTAACTCAAAGTCCAACGACCACGAAGGGTCGGCCACGCATGGTATATGATGAAGAGACAAGCATATCATAGCATGGTACAAGCACAAGATGAAGCTACCATAATACAAGTAATTGTAATGCAATACATGAATATGGAAATAAGAAGCGAAATACTTATCGTCCCGGTGAAACGGGATATCAAATAGAGAAGAGCGAAGAGCGAGACTACTCGCCTAAATCACCAAAGTGCCGAAAGATCCGAAATCCACTGAACTTGGGACGCGCCATAACCTGTGATATAATTATGTAGAGTGAAGAGGAGAGAGAAAGAGAGAAGGGAAGATGAGGTTTGTCAAGTGACAAGTCAAGTAATACTAAGATATGATATAAGTCTAGAGGGTAGGGTTCATATTCAAGAAAGAAATCAACTATGACAAACAGCTAAAGTTAGTCGACTAGGTGGAAAGAGTAGTCGACTACAGTCTGGTATAGTCGACTAACACTGGGTTCCAGAGAGTTGATATTCTGATTCAGGAAAAGTTAGTCGACTAGGGTCATAGGGGTAGTCGACTAACAGACATGACAAGTCGACTGATAGTTAGGCTAAGTCGACTAATACTGTGATACAGAGAGTTAAGGTTTTGGTTCAGGAAAAGTTAGTCGACTAGGGTCAAGGGTGTAGTCGACTAACCGAGGTTTCTAGTCGACTAATAAATAACCTAAGTCGACTAAAACTGTGTTCCAGAAAAGATTACGTTTCAATTAAGGTTTCTAGTCGACTAATCTATAGGTCTAGTCGACTAATCGTCTGGAAACAGCAAACAGAACAGATTTTCTAGGGTTTTGTTTGATGGCTAAAAATCATGGATTTGAAGACACAATTGAACATGATAGATAAACTTAAGTATACTAAGAATTATCAAGCCTTGGTGATGAAAATTACTCACCAAAAGAGTGGTAGTGATGGAAGTTGTTGATGAAGAAGAAGATGGGGCTTTGGAGTTGTAGATGACCTTGTGGTGGTGGTTCCTATGGTGATGAAGGGAGGAAGATGACCTTGGTGATCTCTTGGGAGTTGGTGGTTGTTGTTGTGGTGATGGAGATGAAGAGGAGTTGAAGGAGGTTAGGGTTTTGGTGGAGAAGAGATGGTGGAGAGAAGAAAGGAAAAATGAAATAGAAATGTAAAGGAAAAGCATTTATATGTTTTTGGATTTTTATGAAGGAGATGCAAATCAAATGGAAGTGAGGGGGTTTTGTGTAAAAAGAAGGGGAGGTGAGGTGTCTCTCAAGTGGACACTTGGCCGGCCTGAAGAGGGTGAGGTGGAGTGATAATAATGAGGAAGTAGGTGGGAGTTGGTGAGTTTATGGAATTTTGGAAAATTGGGGAAATTGGAAAAGCTTTAGCTTGTGGAGGAAGGAAGAGAATTAAAGGAAAAGGAAAAAGGAAATAAATTATAATGAGAAGATGCTTTCTTGGGAAAGAAGATGAAAATAATGGAAGTGGCGGATTCCCGGGATTCAGTTGCGGATGCGGAAATCTTTCGGGAAAAAATACCGGAATCGTCCGAAATTCAGTATCTCGGAACGACCCGAAATAATTACCAAAAATCAAGAATATTAAACTAAGAATTATAGTGAAATCCGTTTTAAGAAATACTTTATAGTTTTAAAACTAAAAATCTCGGAATCAGTTACCTACCGACTCCGATGGAATTTTCATAAAATCATAAAATCCTCAGAAAAGAATGTAGGTAGAAAATATGATTCTAAGAGATAATGCCTAAAGGACCATCGTGAAATTCCTAGCTGTTTGTGAAATAAAAATCCTGGAATCGGTCAACGGAACTGGCCGACACCGGTTTTGAAGACTTTCATTTAATTCCAGAAAAATCTAGAAAATCATAGAAAATATATAATATTGGAAAATGATATTTAAAACTAAAATCGGTCAATTCTATTATCAGAATGTCTAAATCGAGTAATACTCTAGGATCGGGCCTTCGGTTCAGACTAGGGCTGACCCCGAATCCACGAATCCAAATCCAGACAAAACAACCACGTAAGGAATTCATAATACAGAATAAATACAGGAAGTAAATCGAAAAAATACGATCGAAAAATCTGAATACGCAACTAAGTACGTATTCCGGGAACGGGGTATTACACCCTTTGCACGGTTCCAAGGGAAAACCGTCCCTTCCATCAAGGCGCAATAAATGCCTTGAATGCACTCGAGCTTCCACGCTTGAGGTGAGAGTGCTCAGGCCATAGGGCCTATAAATAGGACACTTGAGGTCCTCTGAAGAGAAATGCCCTGCTTGTTTTCTCTTCTCTTGGTTGAGAGATATACTCAGATCTCTGAATTAGTGGGAAAGCCCACTCTGGTTCTTATCCGGCCAAGGACCGGTAAGTCTTGATCATTCAGAGACTTCACCGCTTTTAGGGAACTCATCTCCCTTGATTTGCTGCTTTAGGGATTGGCTGGCTTCCCTTGTTCTCCATCTTGCAATTGGCTGCTGCAGAGAAGGATCTCATCATAGCTTCCTGTGAAGCTATCATCTTGATTTGTTCACCACATGTTAAGTCCGCTACGCAGGCAGGACTTGGGACTTGGTCTCTTCAAGAGTTAGCCGGTCTTGCCATATTGGTGAATGTTGAGACTGTTTCTCACAAGATCAGCCTGACTTTGCCGTATAGGCGAGGCTAGGACTTGGCGTTTGCTGAGCCAGCCCATGGTTGCTGCGCAGGCGGGGCTTATCCTCTGCTTTGACTGAAGTTGGATCACTTTGCCGCTGAAGATCTGACTTAATGTTTTGCAGCTCTTTCTGTGCTTGACTGCTAACTTGCTCCAATTTGCCTTGCAGCGAGCTATGCTTGCCAGTCTGGAGGTTTGATGGAAGAAGCCATAAAATTGCCTTATGCTTCCCCGTTGAAGCTTTACTTTTAAGCAGGAGGAACAATTCGGGGCAGCGGGTGCGTGTCCCAAAGGCCGTTGGCAGCCTCTTATCCGTGATGATTCGTTCTGAGGTGAGGCTGGCTGCCGCTTTTATCGGAGATGATCCGCTTAAAGATAGTGGGCGTCGCCTGTGGGATCGCTGGTATCATTGCCAACTTTCAACTTTGGTGGCCTTTGAGGGCGATCCACTTCGGAAAGCGAGTATCGCGCCCGTTAGATCACTGGTATCACTGCCGATTCCCATTATACGTGATCTATCGTGTTGGCGGCGATAGGTTTTTATTGCCAGGCTTCAACAAAAATGGCCTGGCATGATCTGCCATTTTGTGGAGAAAAAATGACCGTGTCCCTGTGGCACCATCTGTTCATATGCGAAGGGTTACGACCTTTTGCCGGAGGAAGGCCTTTCCTGTCCCGTTGATTTGGTTTGAAAGCAAATAAAACCGCTTGTATGCCTCAAATGATCCTGTTGGGCAACTGGATGTATTGTATAAAACACAACTTTGATGTAATATCAATGTACCCTTCCTGTTAAATCAATGAAAGTTCATCTTCCTATCATCTGATTTTTTGCTTGCTTTCACTGAGAGTCTGGCCATAGCTGGGCTAAACCGTGTGCGGAGCTAAGGACATAGTCCTTTCTTCGAATGATTTTCGCGAGACTGGCATGTCCCGCGAGCAGCACCTTTTTGGAGGGCTAAGGTAAGCCTCTCGGCTAAGCCCTTGAAGGATTGTGCGAAATCCGCACTTTGCTCCTGTGCGAAGTTAACCCTTAGTGGGGTTGAACCGTCGCCCCTTGGGAAAGCGCCTCGGGCGCTTCGGGCGATGTTTCGAATTAATTCGAAACGGCGGCATGTGCCCTTTTTTCGAGGCCTCAATTTAGGCGCTGATTGGCCTATAAAGCCCGATCGGGCTGAACAAAAAAAGATTCTCCTTTTTTTCAGAGAAGTTTCTGTCTTTCCATCTTCTTCTTCCTTCTTTACTCAGAGTACTTTGAGAACTCTTGCATTTCTTCGATGGCGCCCAAAAGACGAGCGGGAAAAGAAGCAGCGACTTCTGCAGCGGAGGGCGCTCCTCCTCCGGTCATCGAGCGACCGATCGCTGGTAAGGAACTTTCCGATCTGATTAGAGAGTGGTCTCCATCCTTTGGAGTCGATATTGGGCCATTAGGACGATCGAATGTGATCTGTCCTCATCAGGGAACTCGTTTCCCTTAACTTTCCTATTTTGCTTGCACCAGGGAGTTAAGAACTGAACAGTTCTTCTTTGGGCTTTCGCACGAAGCCATAACTCGGGCCATCTCCGTACTTTTTAGGAAAAGGACTTGAATAAGTCCTCTCAGTCATGATGACTTTTGACCATAATGCCCTTTTGATGACATCAGCCCTCAGGGCTATAACTTCCTGCTTAAGCGAAGTTGGTGCCTCGGATTTCTTCCTGCGAAGATGCAGTTTCATCCACGAGATCAAGCTTCATCGAAGCTATCGCCTTGCTGGCTTTTCTCACTGAGCGAGGCTATGCCTTAGTGAATTTTGTATTTTCATATCCACTTGATTGATGAACTAATCATAACTCATTTCTGTTTTTGCAGTGCATTACACCTCGGTCTCCCGAACAGTCTATTCGGTTATCCAGTAGAGCAGATGGTAGCATCAGCTTGCGATTCCATGGAGAGGCTTCCTTATTCAGCGAGCGGAGCTCTCTTGTCCGGGATACGCTCATCCAAGGCGGTCATCCGCAGACCCTGCGGAGTATCTTGACCACGGCTCCTCTTGAGGATGTCGATCGTCAGACTTACAGAAAGCCTGACTTCATGTTCGGGGATGCCGCGCCTGATTCCGATCGCCAGTTGCAGGCCGGCGAAGGGCAGTGGATTTTTCAGTTGGATGGCGAGAAATCTTATCTTCCGTCCACTAAGCGACACTTCCCTTTGTCCTCCTTCGCGCTGTGACTCAGGCTCGGAAGATGGCGTGGAGTGTGAGCCGAAGTGTTGATCTGTCCATGTCGGAGATTGTCATATCAGTCCGCTATTCAGGGGCGGGCCCTCCTCGCGGCATAATGGGGCTGTACCCTGGGAAGGTATCGCGAGAACTTCCAGTGGGAGAGAATCCGGCTGTGGCGCAGACTTTTGGCGCCCAATTCTGCGCAGTTGGCGGGAATTACCCCGCTACTGACTTCAGGACCCCTGGTTGGGTTCATCCTCCCAAACATGGTGGGCGGAGTTGACCAACTATGTCCTTGCTAATTTCGGGAAGGACTTGGAGAAGTTAAACCTCCATGAGGCCGTCAGGGCGACCTGCTACGGTATTGATATGAGGTGGCATGCTTCTACGCCATCCTTGAGTTATACTGCCCTGCCTCGGGGACCTTCTTCACCCCAGTTGGTGAGTTGGGCATGGCTCTGCATGAGATGTGGGAAATCTCTGCCTTGCCTTTTGGGTCTCTTCCGTACGAAGAGTACTTTCCCTGTGAAGCGGAGTTGGCTCTGCTGGAGAAGCAGGAGCCTGCTTTGCTTGAGACTTACCGGGAATTGATGTGCCACTTGCACATTTGTTCCAGCATCCACCTGGTGGCAAGAGTAGCTCGAAGAGCTTAAAGAGCTGGGGGAACTATCTGTTCCCGGACATGAAGAGTGCGCCTGAAGCTGCTCATTGCGGAGTTGCTGAAGGGGACATCTTGGCCCGGATGGAGGCGCATGCCGAAAAGGACATCATCGTGACTGAAGATGATGGTCCTTTTGAGGAAGGTGATGTCCTTCGGAGGCGCTGCTGGCCGGTTTCTTAACCATCTGGTTAAAGAAATGTGTGGTGCCGTCTTCCTCGGGTGACATTGTCCACCCGAATGTCTTGCTGCCCCTGGCTGTGCGCTTGGTCCATGGCCACCGTCTGGGTCTTCTCCCGGCTATGGTGTGCTGTATCCAGAGGGGCCTTCGTGCGCTAACGAAGGCTTTCTGCAGACCATCGATTTCGAGGAGAGGAAAGGGTGCCGTCCTGCCCTGTGACGGACCCAATCCCAGGGTAGGTTTACTGTATACCTACTTGATGGCGTGGTTCGCCTTGCACTGCCCGGCTTTGATTGGAGCTGGGGCGGATCCTCCGCAGGGTGTTCGAATGGCACTTCTCCGCCGCTTCGAGGGCTGTTCATGGCAGAAGATCTACGTGGCTGAGGCCCGTAAGTTAGTACGCCGTTATGACGCTTACAGCCTGTTCCGCTGTTTTCCTCGTATGCGGGATGCGGGGTACAATGAGGAATTCCATGATGCAGAATCGAGTGACTCTCCCATGAGTCGAGGTGTTTTTCGAGTGGCTGGTCAGCATCCGGCCCTCGCATTTGTTGTTCAGGAGTGGGGACACCTGCTACCTGGAACCCTACGTTCCGAGCCGGTTTGCCCGCCAATTCGGTATGACCAGCTGTACATGGGCAACCCGAATCCGGACTTGGCTTTCATGGGGAGCCTCATTGATGGGGCCCGCGCCTGGCGATTCTTTACTGCAGATGGCACTGGGGCGCGGCTACGCACGCCGTTGAGAGATCCCGGCCTTCGGACGACCTTGTGCTTCTGCCAATGGTATGCGGCTTCGAATTCCACGCCTCCTGGATTCAATGCCAATAGTTCGGGTGTGAGATTGATTGCTCATCGGATGAGGCAGAAGGCTTCTGAGAAGAAGGAGGGTAAACGAGTCCGTGTCCCTGGCATAGAGGAGTCATCGCTGTGGATGATAGCGAGGCTTCTGATGCAGGGAGCCCTCGCTTTGAGGTAGGGACAGGAGCTGATGTCCGTGAAGCTGACACCTGTGAAGCCGACTCCGGCGTGGTGGGGACAGCTCCCCCACGACATGTGGAAGAAGTGGAAGAAGAGGATTCTGATATCCACTTCAAGAGAAACGTGGGAGTGGATCCCGTAGGAAGTCGTTGGCGAAGAAGCCCCGTCGCCATGCTCCTACAATTGTGGTAGAGGGCGAACCCTCTACTGCGCTTCCTTCTGCTGCTCCATTAGTGACTGAGCCGTCGGTTGCTGAACCGACTACTGGTAAAATTGGCCCCATCTAGTATGCCTTCAGCGCACTTTAAATAACTCATCATTTGCTTTTTGTTGCAGGAGCTGAGGCAGTTGGAGAGTAAGGGGAACACTACGATCCCCTGTTCACCTATAGGGCTGCAGCCAGCTCTTCCGCTCACTCGCAAGAGTCTGGGAGTGGCGCAGCTGATGTTGGTCCTTCGGGTGTTGGGACCTCCAAAGGAAGTTCTGTGGAATCAAGCTCTGTTGAGTGGTCTGCAGGGGACTCAGCGGGCGAGAGCGGGCCGGCCATTTACGTCGAGTCTGGTAAGAACTTTCCGATGGGACCCTTGGATTCCGATGCGGCTGACGAGGTGACATCGGCCTTCGGTATGACTACGATCTCTTGGTCTTCGCCTGTTTTGCTGCGTCTCCTTTTTGACCTTGGTTTTGTTGCAAGTATTCGTCCCCAAGGTGCATCAGCTTCGAAGGAAGCGGAGGGTTCTCCTAAGAGGTTAGAGGGCGAGTCGCGTGCTTCGACCGCGGCGGATGCTGCTGTGTTGGACGCGCTATATGGCGACCTCCCCTCTTATCAGCCCATGACAACTGAGAGGTCGGGGGTCGTGGAGACGACAGTCCCACAGATGCCTTCACTCCCGAGTGAGATGCCGGCGAGTATGGAGTTGAGGGTGATCACCAGCCCTGCCTCCCCAACTCAGGTGGTTGAGCCCGTTGCTCCAGAGGTAGTTGCCAGCCCTTCCCTCGCGGTGGCTGGTGTATTAATTTCGATGAGGACTCCGCCGAGATCGTCCTTGGCTTGTCCTGCTGCTGTCGATGTTCCCGCTTCTTCTTCTGCGGTGGTGTCGGCCGGGCTGGTAGACTGCTCCGAGGTTGTCCTTCTACTAAAGATTGATGAAGCTGAGAATGACTTCATAGGTAATCTGGTCGATAGCTTCTATAACAATTTGGAGCAGACTATCGGTCTAGTCTTGAAAGGCTCGCCTGTGCCATTTTCAGGTGAAGGTGGTCCTCTCCCGAGGTATTGATTGCATTCGAGACTTTGAGGGGTACCATCAAGCTACTGCTCCGGAACTCCTGGTAGATGACCTTGAGAAGGACGTGGAGGAATGGCGCCGTCTCTATCGTTCAGACGCAGCGTCTTTGGCTGATGAACGGCTCACACATCTTGTTGCCCAAAGGCGCGAGGCTCAGCTCGCCGCTCAAGAGGCTGCTGAGGCTATCTCCTCTGACTTGAAGTCCTTGGAGACAGAGCAAGTAGTAGGTTGGGAGTGCAATTGACGCTTCCACCAGTGCTCTTCTTGATGCCGAAGATAAGATTAAGAGGGCCGAAGAGATGATCCGGAAGGCAAATCTCCTCTTATCCAAAGCTACACAGATGCGTCATGAAGAGACTGCGCGGCTTGAGCAGCTCAGGGCTCAGAGTGAGGAACTGGCGCGGCAGGAGTCGTCACAGAGGGCGACTTTGGCGGAGGTCGAGGCTCGTCTGGCTCAGGCGGTGGACTTCGATGAGGCTGAGCTGAGATCACAGGCGCTGGCCCAGGCTGCTGATGACAGGAGAACGAGGCTAGCTTCGCTCGGGGATCGGATTCGATCTTACCATATACGCCTGTAGGCCATTGTATATGCTCCTCCATGTATCCCATCTTTTTGGCTTTAATAGAAAATTTTCCTTTTGACTTCTGCTATTTGGATAATGAGACATGACTGTCTGTTGGTTCAGAGGTCGCAATGACATAACCAATTGAGATGTTGCCAGTCTCGAGGTTAGCCCATTGCGGGGCTGGAGTGAAGATACTTGCCTTTTGTAAATGTCAGCAAGTATGAGGCCTGTCTTTTGTAAATGTCAACAGGGCTCGAGATTGAGACTTAGCTGTCTGCTGGTTCAGAGGTCGCAATGACATAACCAATTGAGACGCCACCAAGCTCAATGATAGGGGCTTGGCTTTCTGCCAGTTCAGAGGTCGCAATGACGTAACTGGTTGAGAAGCCACCAAGCTCAAAATAGGTGATACTTGTCTTTTGTAAATGTCAACAAGTATCGAGACCTGTCTTTTGTAAATGTCGACAGGGCTCAAGATTGAGACTTAGCTGTCTACTGGTTCAGAGGTCGCAATGACATAACCGATTAAGACGCCACTAAGCTCAATGACAGATGAGACTTGGCTATCTGCCAGTTCAGAGGTCGCGATGACGTAACTGGTTGAGAAGCCACCAAGTTCAAAAGTCGGATTGGATTTGGAAAAGGTCTCGTCTTCTCGGGGAGAAACGAGAAATCACTGTCATAGGTTTAATGTTAACGTAACAGCGGAATATGTGTGGTCCTACCATTCTATGGATGAGAATTGGTAAGTGATTTTGGAGGTCTCGCTCTCATGAGGAGAAATGAGGGGACTGCTGTCATAGGTTTAATGTTAACGTAACAGCGGAATATGTGGTCTTACCATTCTATGGATGAGAATTGGTAAGTGATTCTGGAGAGGGAATCAAGTGGGAGCAGGTCCCTTGGGATTTTAAGCAAACCCCCAGCTACCAACAGATTTGATATGCTTGGAGAAAGAGAGAGGCTCTCTTTGTGTGCATTCCGGACGCACGGATCTCGATCAGAGGTGTAATGTTAACTTGATCGAGAGCAAGATCCTTGATTAAGGATAGTACTTCTTTAAGAACTTTGCCATTGATCGACATCATGAATAGGTCGCCCTCTGCAGTCATAAGGCGGTATGCTCCGTTTGAATAGACTGTCTCTATCACAAACGGTCCTTCCCATTTAGGCTGAAATTTGCCTTTGGTCTTGTGCGTCATAATCATCGGTCGTCTGACGGCTAAGACCAGATCTCCTTTCTGGAAGGTTCTTTGCTTAACCTTCTTATTGAAGGCTTTTGACATCCGAGCCTGATATAGCTCGATGTGTTGCTGAGCTTGCAGCCGCTTCTCGTCCAGGGCTTCGAGCTCTTGAAGACGCAGGCGATCATTGTCTTCTGATGTCATTTTAGTAGTCAGGGCTACTCGCAATGATGGCACCTGGATTTCCAATGGGATGACCGCCTCGCACCCATATACCAGGGAGAAAGGGGTATTGCCTGTCGGTGTCCGAACCGTAGTCCGGTAGGCCCAAAGGCATTCACCGAGCTTTTCGTCCCAATCTCGCTTGTTCGAGGAGACAAACTTCTTGAGCAGCTTGATGATTGTCTTGTTGAATGCTTCTGCTAAACCATTGGCGGCAGGATTGTAAGCTGTTGAAGCCATATTCTGAATTCGGTATTTATCGCAGAACCGATAGAATCCTTGGCTTATGAATTGAGGACCATTGTCGTGGATGATCCGCCTGGGGACACCAAATCGATGGATGACATGGTGTTTGATGAAGCTAACCAGATTGGAGGTTTTGACTTCGGCCAACGGTATGGCCTCTGCCCACTTTGAGACGTAATCGGTTATTGCTAGGATAAACCGGTGACCTCTTGCCGAAGAGGGGCTGATTGACCCTACGACATCAATTCCCCACGCTTCAAATGGCCATGAAGCAGCAGTAGGGTGGAGCAACTCCGAAGGCTGGTGTATAAAGTCAGCGTGAATCTGACATGCCTTGCACCTTCGCGCATATTGGATGGCGTCGGTTATCATAGTTGGCCAATAGTACCCAAGCCGATGTAGCCTGTCTTTGAGCTTCGGACCCGGCTGGTGGGCTCCACAAATGCCGTCATGTGCTTCTTTGAGTACTTGCTGTGCCTCTGAATGAGAGAGACAACGGAGGAGGACACCGTCATATGAACACGGTAGAGCGTCTTCAGAGTAGGATCGAATAGAACGGGGGGACCTTCGTCTGATGGATGCCGCTTCTTTAGGATCGTCAGGGAGCAATCCGTGCAGAGCATAGTCGATGAGAGGGAAGCGCCAATCCCTCCTCTCGAGGTCTGCAGAGACATTCTGGACCTCTTGAATTTTCAGCATATGCTTAGAGCATACGAGGTGTCGGGTCGCGACTGTGAGATAGTACTCGGTGTCGGCTGGCAAGGCTAGCGTCGTCGCTAATGCAGCGAGAGCGTCCGCCTTGGTATTTTGAGATCGAGACACATGCCCGATGTAGAAACCTTCAAATAGGTTAGCCACTCATGGCCGTATGGTAATAAGGCACCAAGTCCTCATGGCGGACTTCATATTCGCCTTTAACCTGATTGATGATCAGTTTTGAATCATCATAAGCTTCAAGGTAGCGTACCCCCATTCCATGGGCGAGCTGAAGACTAATGAGCAGAGCATTATATTCTGCTACATTGTTGGAGCATGATTCTGTCAAAGAAAATGCTCTGGGAAGAACATGGTTCTGCGAGGAGATAAACACAACCCCCACTCCGGCAATAATCTTGCCTTTAGGCCCCTTCGCGATGCTCCATCAAAGAACATCTGCCATACTTCCTCTACTGAAGTTGCGTTGGACTCGAAGACTTCATCAGGGATGTCTTCGTGGAGTTTTGAATGCTCCGGAACTGGATGAGCAGCCAAGAATTCTGCAAGGGCTTGGCCTTTGACCGCCTTCTGAGGAATAAAGGTCAGTCGTATTGAGACAGCAGAAGTGCCCATTTAGCCAATCTTAAATTTAATGACCCTGGCTTCGTCATAAGAAGACGTAAAGGATTCACCCTGGAGATGACATGTATGATCTGGCCAACTAAATAATGCCGTGTCTTCTGAACGGCAAAGACGAGAGCTAAACACTCTTTCTCAACAGGATTGTAGTGAGATCCGCTCCTATGAGAGTCCTGCTCAGATAATAAATGGCCTGCTCGTAGCCATTGCCGTCTTTTTGAGCGAGGAGGGCGCCGAGGGAGTAGTCCAGAGCTTTTACATAAAGCAAGAATGGCTTCCCTGATGTAGGGGCCACTAAGACTGGAGGCTTTGTGAGGTACCTCTTGATGTCTTCATAAGCTTCCTGACAAGCTTGATCCCATATGAAGGCAGTACCCTTTTTCATGAGACGGGTGAACGGCTGACAGCGGCCTGAGAGATTTGCAATGAATCTTCTGATGTAGGCCAACCTGCCTTGCAAGCCTCTCAGCTCTTTGAGGTTCCTTGGCGGATGCATGCTCTGGATAGCTCTGACTTTGTCTGGGTCAAGGTGAATCCCTTTTGATGTGACGATAAACCCAAGGAACTTGCCACTTGACACTCCCAAGAAGGATTTTGTCGGGTTCATTTTCAGTTGATGAGCCCGCATTATGTCGAACATCTTTCTGAGATCGCGGAGATGTTCATCCTTGTTGCGGCTTTTGACAGCAATGTCGTCAACATAATTCCACTGTCTTTCGGAGATGATCGCTAAAGATCGTACTCATTGCCCGCTGGTAGGTTGCTCCGGCATTCTTCAGTCCGAAGGGCATTACAGTGTAGCAGTATACCCCCAATGGTGTTCGGAACGAAGTATGCTTCTCATCGTCGGATACATCTTAATCTGGTTGTACCCTGAAAACCGTCCATGAAAGACATCCTTTCGAACCCGCATGTGTTGTCAATCATGACGTCGGTGATGGGCAGTGGGAACTCATCTTTGGGACAGCCGTATTGAGATCACGGTAGTCGATGCAGATCCGTATTTTTCCATTCTTCTTGAGAACGGGGACTATGTTAGCCACCCAATCTGGATGTTGTTCCTCCCGTATGAAGCCACAAACAATGAGCTTATGAACTTCGCTTCAATAGCTTCCATAATGTTCGGGGCGAAACCGACGTTGTTGCTGCTTGACTGGCTTAACGTCAGGCTTGATATTCAGCCGGTGCATAGCGACCTGTGGATCGAGTCCGGCATGTCTTCATAGCTCCACGCGAAGACGTCTATATACTCTTTTACGAGCATTATCAATTCTTCCTTTTCGATAAGTGATAGGCTTTCACTTATGAAATCGGTTTGGGATGATCCTGACTGCCCAAGTTGACCTGCATCACCTTGTCTTCGGTAGGCGGCTCGCGCAGCTCAAACCGCTTTTCCCATTGGAGGCTCAATTGCTGGGCCCATGATTCCTCATCGGCAACCTCTGCGGGTTCCAACTGACTGCTTGAAGTCATGAGGCTTTCGAATATCCCTCCTATGCTGACATCAGAGTCCCATTCGGAGGATGAGGCCGACTGTGATGGGATCGATCCATCGCCTTTGACCTGAACTGTTGTTGATGATGTGGGTGTGACATAACCCTAACCCCCTGCGTGTACTATCATAGTAATTTGCAGTTTTCCCTCTTGGGACGGAGTTACGCATCAAGCTGCGTCTTCCTTTTCCGAAGTTTAGGCCCGCTCCCTGCTTCAGGTTGTACCCCTCTTCTTCATAATATGGCGCACTGATGGCGCGTATGAAAGAACTGTGGAGCATCCGACTCTGAGCTTGAGTCTGTAGTTGAGAATCTCCCTGGCCGGGCT